>CAJNIZ010004669.1:216250-233661 GCA_905231905.1 Symbiodinium pilosum | reverse complement strand
TGCACTACTGCTGAACAGTTCCTGATATTGCATGAAGGAGGATCCATCCAAGATCGATCCTCCTGTCAAAAATAACAATATCAACACATCGGCTTCAAATATGAATTTTTATATGACCATTTAAACCAACAACATTCCTTAATTAAGGTGTTTTTAAAACCCCTTGATTAAGGACTTAACACCTTAAATCGACAAGTCGCGACAAACCTTAAATAGAGTTAAGGTGTTTTGGAAGATCTGGGTGAATCAAAAATACGATCGCGCTCACCAAATATCTGCAGAAAGACTTTCAACGCGCTCTGTTCTGGGCCGCAGGAATTCCCGCATGTGAGCGCTGCAAGTCGTCAGAGGCAGCGAACTCATATACCTGAACTTTTGCGCACAGGCAGATACACGACTGTGCATGCTTGGACGCCAGAGCCAGGTTTGACATCATTGTTCGACCACGCAATGGAGTTTCCCAGGCCAGCTCCTTCCTTTGATCCAGTGTCCTTTGATGTGGAACACCTTGATGTGCCTCCTGTGCTGGATCATTTACGTGTTCTTCACGCTCACGAACGTGATGAGTTTCTCAGTTTTGAATCTGAAGGACATCGGTACAAGTGGAAAGGCCAGGAGGTTCCAATATCAGTTACTGGCTTGATCCATACTTTCGCAAAGGTTTTCGATGAAACTGCGGTCATTGCTGGCATGCGCCAAGGAAACAACTGGCCACGAGCTAGTTATATTGTCCCGTATGCCTCCTTGGATCTGTTGGGCAGGGTCAAAACAATACCCAACACAGCTGAGCTTGTTTCTCTTCTGGAAAGGCTCCCTGTCAAAGTTGCGGACACTGTGAGACAAATGATCGCTGCAGATCCTACTTGCAGAACGTTAGCAGACATGGTTAGCTTGTCCACGTGCGAAATTCGCACCAAATGGGCGCGAGATCGCCGTGTTGCAGCTGCGCGCGGCACACTGATGCATGCGCAACTAGAGTGCCTTCTAAATGGAGGCTGCGTGTCCTCCTCAAGCCTAGAAGTGTGCAATTTGTTGCAATATCTTGCTGGCAATGGGCTCACCGGCGCCTGTGCGTTTCGCACAGAGTGGACAATATACGCTTCTCATGAAAAACTTGCTGGGTCCATAGACTTTGTAGCTCGCCAAGCCGATGGATCCTTTTTACTATTGGATTGGAAGCGAGCTCGCGACCTCAAAAACAAGGATCAAGCCTTTGGTCGAATGATGAAGTCACCTCTGATGCACATACCGGATGCCCCGCTTTGGCATTATCGGCTTCAGTTGAATCTTTACAAGAAAATACTTGAGCAGTATTATGGTGCCAGAGTCGCGGCAATGTATATTGTATCATTGCATCCCGAATATCCTGTTTTCGTAGATGCCGTGCCAGATCTGCAAGCAGAAGCTGAGGCAATGATGACTTTTCAACGCGATTGCGTAGGCGGAAGCACTGTGCTGGGTGTTTGCTCCAGAGAGACAGATGAAGAAGTCAGCGATGCTGATCGTGGCCTGTGGTTCAGTCGCCGACTCAACATGGCGTTGAAGAACTTGTTCATACCCAAGCCGAAGACAAAACTCCTGTCTGCAGAATCATTTCATCAAGCATTACTTAAAGAGGTGTTGCCTAGATGATTATTGGTTCCTGAAGCTTTGTGCCCAATGGTTGTTTGTGGGGCCTCATCACGGGCAAGGCTTGCTGGAGCTGCCAAATCTTCTGCGAAACAATATCCATATTCACCTTGTGCATCGGTTGTTGAGCTCGATAGCGCAGCGCGCGAAACTGTGCATTTCTGGGAACCTAATTTTTTGGAAGGATAGCGCAGCTTTCGAATGTTTTCTTGCCAGATTGACTGTAGCGCGTTGTGGAGAACGTGTGCGTCGTGAATTTTGCAGCCTTCTTCTTGGCGGCGCGTGCCAAAGTTTGCAGAGTTTGCGGACTGCTCAGCTCGGGCCAATCTTGGGTAAGTGTCGCGCTTGCTTCGAGATGAACATCTCTTTGGATGAGGAAAAGCGAGAGTCAAAGCAAGGCAGCAATCTTGTCGGCAAATTTGTTGCGACAGGCTGCGGCGTGATGAGGGGAATTGCTTATTCCAAATTTGAGATCTGTGCCACCGATCTACCGCAGAGACTGCCGTATGCAATCCAGACAACATTATTTGAAATGCGCGAGTATAGACGCTTTGAATCCAATTCTGTTACCCCGCTGTTGGCTTGCAACAAATTAATAGCAGCTGAAGTGAGCGTGTCAGTGTCTAGGTTTTTGTCTTGGCAACCAAGGTTTGCTGGCGTAGATGGAAACACTGTCGATCTCATCTGGAGGCGCCAACCTTTTCAAATCTGCTCGGATTACCGCGGAGGAGCAAGTGAAGCAGAAGAAAGTGCAGATGATGGCCTGTCCTTGAGTCGCCGGATAGAAATGGAATTGGAGGATGTGTCCATCCCTCAAAGCTCAGACATCAGGCAGCCAGCCCAGGATGTGATGCCTGCTCCGTCCCTGAAGCGCAGTTCTGCGGACATGCAGCATGCTGCTATCGATGTGATGTCTCTTCTGACAGTGAATGAAAGCAACTTGCTAGAAGGCAAAGTGCCCGACGTGCAGCAGGCAGAGCAAGGAAGCATCTTGAACGAGGTGGCAGAATTAAGGCAGTTCCTGACGGAGCACTCTCAAGCAAGCCAGTGGCCAGCTCCATTGCAGCACGTTGCGCAGGGTGCCATTGCTGTTCATCGTCTAAGGTTGCTGGATATTTCTAGACGAGAAGAGGTTCTTTTCTTGGAGTTGATAGAAGGAAGCGGCCGAAATATAAGAGCTCACGCAGGCCAGTGTTTTTTTTTTGAGCGAGCACGGCCATTGGGCTGCGTATGTTGGAGTCGTGCCGCAGGGCGTGCTGGCTCGATGCAAACATTTTCTGCTGCACTTAGAAGGACTATATCGACTCTTGCCACCTGACACGTCGCGCGCACCAGACGGTCTTGTCACGGCTATCGTCAAGCTTTTGCAGTCTCGTAGCAATTCCGTTGCGGACCTCTTGGCAGAATGTGAAAGACTGGCAATATGTGGAATGGCGCAGCCGAAGTTCCGGCGGCGCAAAACATCTGCGGCACAGGATGATGAGAACGACAATTCTGATCACGAAGCCCGAACTGCACCCTGGACCGAAGTTATGGCTGCGACCATCGGAAAGCTCTACGTGAAATTGTGTCTTGGTTTATTAGATTCTCAACCAGATTTGGGCTGCGGTTGCAAATCTGCTCATTGGCTCACATAATACGGAGCCAAAAGAACTTATAACTTTGTAGTGACACTAAGGCAAACTTCTCTTCTGCAGGATCATCTTATCAAGTACTACGTGGAATGGTGTTGCGTAGATGATCTCCGGCGTCCTGGATTTTGCACCCGGGATCTCTCTCTGGTGTTTCATCACCAACAAGGTTTGCTGCAGCTGCCCAAGTCTGGGCAAAACAATATCTACGTTTACTTGCCGCATCGATTGCTGGATCCTGTGCCGGAGGATGTGAAATGCCGAGTTTCTTTGTTTTGGAAAACAACATATTGGCAAAATAGCGCAGCTTTTGAATGTCTTCTTGCTGGATTGACTTTAGCGCTTCGTGGAGAAAATGTGGATCGTGCATTCTGGGGCATCGGCGCCGGCGGTGTGGGCCAAAGCCTACAAACTGCTCACCTCGAAGCTATCTTGGGTAATTATCATTCTTGTTTAGACATGAATATCTATTATTCGGACGAGGAAATGCGCAAACAAGCTGGCAACCTTGTCGGCAAGATCGTTGTTACAGGGCAAGAGTCCGCGCAGGGGTCTTCTCGTGGCATGAGGGAAGATGTTTACAAAAAGCACATGTCTGCCGACAAATTGCCAGAGAGACTGCCGTACGCGATCCAGACAACATTAGTAGAACTTCGAGGCTTGAAACGCTTTGAATTCAACACTGTGCCTCGGCTACTTGCCTGCAACGAGTCACATGCAATTGTTCGCCCTGCCAGCGCTAAGCTGATGCTTCTAACTACCAAGGTTTGCTGGCGTCGTGGAGGACACTTTCAATTCCATGTTCAGACGAGTTTTGGCTGCGCGCTACAAAGCCTTGTTTCTTGAAGCCTCCTACATAACGCAGCACATGCAAAATGCTGACGCGCAAGGAATTTTTCCCAAGGACCCGACGCTCAAGGATTTCTTGCGCTCAGGTCCTGCTTGTCTTGCCACTCTTCGAGTTATTTGGCAGTATGCTCACACGCACAGCGCCGAAGCTTGCAGCAATTGTTTGGAAGAATACGTCTTGCAGGGCAAAGATGAGGGTTTCACAGAATTGTGCGTCCGGCGGGCTTGCGGCCTGCAAATGAAAACTACAGAGAATGCGCCCGAAGTTGAAGAAGTTCAACATTTGCAAGCAAGACAGCATCAGGACCGGGCTGCGCAGAATGTTAAAGATGCCGCGGCAAATGAGGTTCGAGCAGTTGCGTGCCAGCAAGCAAACGAAATCTTGGCTTGGATGGTCTGCGCGAAAAAGGATTGGTGCACAGCGAACCAAATACGCACCGTCAAGGGCAAGAACTTTTGGAACAATTTTTCACGTGGTGACACGGAAGCCGTTCTTGAGGCGTTGGTGTCTCAGACATTGTTCCACAAGACAAATCTCACCCTCACGAAGTTAGGCTTAACGGATGTTTTTGCTCCAAACATTTGCGCCGCCAGATCACTGAGGGAAGTAGTTGACCAGCATCTTCATCACGCAATGGTTTTCCCTGAAACCTACTGCCGGGCTACAATGCATGCGTACATGACGAAGCAGACAGGACGGCTGGCCAACAACATTTTGCTGCGCAAAGCTCACCAAAGTAGAGTTTCGCAAACAAAGAAGGACCGTGCCAAAAGGTCCGGGCCTGTGCAAAAGGAACAGCGCATCGTGGAGGCAGACCAAGAAAATTCTTTGAAGGGTATTGAGGCGCACCTGGACCTCGAGAAGGCCATTTTCAAGGAAATGCAGCAGCACGTTCTAGTTCACCCTGGAACATCCGAAGTGCAGGCGCAGTGTACCTACTCCTACAAGCACGGCCTGCGAAGTCGCCGTGTGGTGAAAGGTTTGGGCGCCCAAAAATTTTCCAAGGTGCTTCGGAATCTCGTGCGCAAAGGCACGCGAGACTTTGACTTCCACAATAGCATGTTCACCTTGGTAGTGCAACTCGTAGACAAATTACAGGTTTGTTTTCCGGAGACCCTCAAGGACATCTCAGCTTGGCGATGTGTGGCGACCGACAGAGATAAGGTTTGCACGGATACATTGGAGTGCAACGTAACGAAAGGGAAGAGTGTGCTGTTGCAGGTAGCCTGCGGATCATCTTTATGCAGCGATGACGCCTGGCCACAAAAGGCTACTGAGTTTCTGCAGCAACTGTCCAATGAAGGCCGCTTTCTGCGTTGGCTAGCACGAAGTCAATGTGCGGATGTGTATGAATGGGTCAAAGAGGGCGCGCGTGGCTTTGAGAAATCTTCGTGGCCAGAAGCAACCGTTTTTGCGTACTGGTAGAACAGCGCAGAGGATTCGTGTCTCAGCTGTGTGTTGGATTTGCTTACAGAAGTGGAGGTGCCCCGTAGACATGTGTCTTTACATTTCGACGGGCTACTGCTATCCGATGACATTGTCAAGGCTGTAGAAGCCAAGCATCAAAGCAAGAGCTTCGCTGAAGTAGCGGAAATAGAGATCTTGAAGCGAACTGGTTTTCGGATCACCGTGAAGGAGAAGCACTTCACTTGCTTCGTGGATCATCTTTTTGCATTGAGTGAAAGAGAACTTGTTGCAGACAATTCCGAATTGGAAGCTTTATCTGGACAGGCGAATTCCATTCCGGTGGCTTATGCTTTCATTTCGCGTCAGTGGCGCTTTGTGACACAGAAACTTACAGAAACAAATGCAGTAAACACGAGAGCTCAGCAACGTGGTCTACGGTGCTACAAAGACTGGCATGGGCTGAATGGCCATTATTTGAAGCCAGGCTTTGCTTTGCCAGATTGCGGCCCGACTTGTTTTCTCATGCGTTTCAACAATTGTGGCTCGCCTGTTTGCTTGGGCGTGGCAGTTAGCCCGACCGGACAATGTGACATTTTGTATGAGCGCAAACTGCGCTCCTGTCATCTTGAGGACTTGCGCCGTATGATCAGCGCTAGCTTGGAGTCCTTCAACGTTGCTTTTTTCCGGTTGCAAACATCCGACGATGATTTAACCGACAGTGAAACACTTTTACTAGATCTTGTTGCGGGCCGCCCCGAAGACGCGGCAGAAGTGGACTTGCGTGGTGGTGGTGACGCCAGTGAAGCAGACGTGCATGTGGCTGAAGAGTTAAGATGTCTTCTGCTTGAATAAGTAAAACTGTGCGGTGACCAGTTAAGTGCTCAGGCTGGGAAATCATTCTCCTCACAGGTGTGTCCTCTATGCCCATGGCGGCGTTTCGGAAAGAGATGTCAATTGTTAGCGCATGTGCGAAAACACCATGTTGTTTCAAAGAGGTATGTGGCCTCAGGCACGAAGCAGCTACGTATTCTAGTGGCAATATATGATGACGATGCCACCAGGAACGCAAAGCATGAGGCTAAGTACTTGCGTCGCTCAGCAGACCTACTGCGAGCCCAAGTCAAGCCCGGGGCATCTTCGAGATGCAACGCCATTGACAAGCACATTCGTATGTGCATGACGCGCCTTGGGCCTTGTTTCATGTCTCTGGGACAGGTCAAGAAAAGCCGCGTGCGACGGCGTGTTGGCAACGTATACTATGACCGCTCATTCGCGAATGCCTTCATGTGCAACGCAGTCGCAGGTCGTGGTTCATTTCGGCAGATTGCTGCCGCCTTTGCTTCCTCAAGTACGCGCGGACAAGGGCAGCTCTCCTCCTTGCTGCCAGAAGCTAGTCACTCCTTCTGGTGCAACGTCCTAGAAGATTTGCTGCAATCGCCGCAAATGGCAACCAAACTGCAAAGCTTGCTGAATGAGTGCTACGAGAAAGAAGAGTTTCGTTACATCAGCATTGATGCGACAGTGAAGTGTATGATGAAGATTCTAGGCCAAGCCTCCTTCAACGAGAGCCAAGACCTTCGAGATGCAGCTGCGCTTCCAGACGCAGAGTCCGTGTACAAACTGCTGACTGTACGTGGCCGCACCAACGCTGTGCTTGCGCTACGCGGCATTCGATCCGAGGCTTCGCATGTTGTGGCCGATGCAACGGAGGCAGCGTTCTCCCCGCAGCAACGACAACAAGTGAAGCATGTCGCGTCCGATTGCCCAAGCCCAGAGATGTTCGCTAGACTGCATGCAATCTTTCCGAATCTGAAGTCTGTGGGCCTTGATGCGATGCACATCGTAATGGTGTACGAACAAAACTTCAACAATAAACGAACGCAGGGCAGCAAGTGGTTGGCTTCTGTCATGAACAAGTTTCGCGTAGTAGACTGCGCAGCCAACGCAAATTCTTTCGGCCCTATGTACACCGGCGTGGAAAACATTTCTTATTCCGCCGAAGAAAAATGGCTTGGGGCATTGCTTGCAGAGGGAAGTATGCCGGAGGTGGAAGCCATTTCTGTGCTTGACAAAGTGGATCCAGACCAACCCTGGCGCACGGAAGCAGATTTTCTCGAAGCAATCGCTGCAATCTGTTCTTTGTTCTTTGATGAACTGCAGAAAGTCACGTTGTCAGGCGCTACCTTGCATCGACTACTGATCAACCTGACAGTGCCGGGTAAAATTCAGTGGCTTTTCAATGACACACGATACCGTCACACATGTCCTGCCAAAGAGATGACTTTGCTTCCGAGCGGAACCACCTCTAACGAGTCCCTGCACCACGAAATCAAGACTTGGTTTCGCGAAACTGTGACTTGGCTGCAATGTGTGTCAGCTGCACCGGGATCATTTCGCAGCGTCAAATTGGATGTTAGTAGGTGCACCTATTTCCCTGCTGAACTTAGTTGGCTATGCATCGATCAACGTTGGAAACCAAGCTCAAGTTCTTCCAATTCGTGAAGCTGAGTAGTCACAATCTTGCGTTGTATCATCCACTGCAACGTCAGAACACCCAAAAGCACCTGGCACATCGACTTGTCGGCTCGGTCGACATTTGGGAGAAGTCTAATTGGAGGATGTGGTGCCGGGATCTTTTGCAAGCAAACAAAACCCCAAAACGTGTTCTTTTAGCAGGAGCGGAACAGCGCAAGGCAGCGCGATCCGCTCTTCGCGCAAAGCGTGACATGTCTCACAGGGCTCCAGTTGGCAAGCCGCGCAAAAAGCCAGCGTCCCAAATCCCAGCTCCGCCAAAGCGGCAGCAGACACGGCGACATCCATTCGCCTTGCGTGTTCTCAATCCTCTTGTTCGACCAGGCAGACGTCACAAGAATGTAGAGAGATCGGCGTAGTCTGTCCATGCAAAGCGTGGAAGGGAGTGAGATTCACTTTAGACAACATCTCATATCAATTCAGGTTCAGGCCTTGCCTCACTACTACGTTTGCCTGGTTGCTTTATGCGGTGTTAATGCTTTTCTTTGACGACTCAAAAGAATTCACAAATGTGTACAGCGTTTGCGTGATCATCCAACGAGGGTCGCAAAATTACGACAAAATGCAGTCTTGCGCCTGCGCATTGCGCAAGCGTGTTCACAGTACACCTCAAGCTATGTCGCCCCTGCCGTTCTCTTTTGGCACGCGGCCGCAGCTTCTGCAGCTTTCACATTTGTCATAGTCAGCATTACTGGCGATATGAAGAGCAATGTTCTTGTAGCGTGCAAATTCCCAAAACGAAGCATGGCTCAATGCAATCAAGCTCGCGCTTGCATGATGTTGACGCACATGTATGCCTGGACTTTCCATGACAAGGCGCGATTTTGTGCTACGACTGTTTCCTGCTTTGTGTTAGTAAGGGTTAACAAAGGAGAGGTAGTGGCAGTCGTCGTCGTAGTCGTCGACATAAAGAGTCGTGGTGGTAATACTGGTAGTAGTAGTAGTAATAATAAAGTAGTAATAAAGTACTACAGTGCTAAAGTGGCAAAATAGTAAAAGTGGTAGACTAGTAGTAATTGTCATAGTAGGAGGAGAAGAATGAGCGAGGAAAGGAGAACTAGTGCAAGTAAAAGCAAAGGTAGACGTCAAGTAGGGGAATTATGTAAAATAGTATAACAACTACTACAACAACAACAACAACTATTGCTAGTAGTGGTACTACTTCTAGTACTACCAGTACTGCTACTGTTATTGCTACTGCTACTTCTACTTTATCCTCGGAAATTCTGTGAAATACAAAAATACTTTGGCTAAAGCCGATGTTCTCTGAGAGCCCACGCTTGCGGTGAGATTCAAGTGACAACGGTTGGATGAATTTCGGTGTGCCATGTGCTGATTTACATCTCGGGGGTCTTCCACCATTGTTACATGTGCTGATGTGGACGTAGAGCGCCTTCTGGGAATGCGCTCGTTGTTTAGTAATTGCAGTTGCGTATGTTTGCAGCGCTTGTGTAGGAGAATTAAGTAGAATTGCTATGTTCAACTGCACTTCTTGCAAGGATATGTGTCTTGCTTTGCCATATCCGGCAGGTAGACAAAGATCCCAGCTCCAGCCTGGGTTGATTTGCGCGTCGCCCGGCTTATGACGCGACTGTAATTAAAACAAACGAGTTTGAATAAATAGTGGTTTCTGGGAAGCCTTGTCTTCTCACCCAAATAGGCAGAATCTCTTTAACTTCTTTCAGCGTGTCTTTTTTCTTCAATAGATAATCTTGCAACCTTTAGGGACCTTCTCAACTTGGTTATGCTCCACGACTTGTAATTGGGCAGATGTAGTTCCAATGCAAGTGCACAATTCGCGGAATTGATCAAATTTGTAAAGGGGAAAGCATTTTGCAGAAACGTACTTATCTTTCTGCAAGAGGTTGCCCGGTGCTCACTTGCCTTATAACATATAGCTGAATGTAAAACACCCAGGACACTGCAGCGCCTTGGTTTGGGGTCCCGGGTTTTGCAACATTCCTAACCGTGAGTCCTGAAACCTTAACCTCGGAAACCTGCAACCCTGACGCAATGCTCAGGACGCTGTTGTGTCTTGGTTCAGGTGAAGGTTTCAGGAGCAACTTATTATTTTGTGATTCCTTCAGCTAAGGAAGAAGCCTCGTAGCCTCACTGGCTGTAAAACCAAACTTTGGTGTTCTTTTCAAGTGTTTTTCTTTCTTTTTGGCTATTCCTCCGTTGTTTATCCCTCAGGTATCTGCATTATGCTCGACAAGTGAAGCTGTCCTGACAGACGACGATTCTGGGCCAAACTCCACTCGACCTTCACAAATAGTGTCGAGATCCAGACATGAAGAATTGGTGTACAAAGACTTCCGAAGTTCTTTAAGTTCTTCGGCTTGGACAGGCTTAGCCTTCCAGCTGCAGCTTACAGGTTTACGCACTGCTTGGAGACTTCCTTCGCGGAAAGCAACACTTCCTCTCACCGCATGCTGTGCCATTCTTCATGAAGTAAACATTAAACGTTTAAAGCTTCCTGCACTTGCGTATGTTATGGCTTTCTGTCTGACCAAGCACCTTTCACAAAGGTTCTTCGTTCGTCGCATGACGTTCCACGGTTTCCTCAACTTTGAAACCTGCAGGTTTGACTTTGGTCAGCTTCACGGCAATGTCTTGATTTGGGCGATAGCGTATCGTAAAACTACAAGCCTTGAACCTAAAGCAAATGATAATCTTATATCGTACAACCTTCACGAAATGATAAGGACAATGTTGTGCGTTTGGTTCGTATTTTGAGTTTCGGGTTTCAAGCTATAAGTGCTCTTATTTACAAGGTCCCTTTGTTCTGCAAGTTGTTTAGCAAACTATGAAATGTTGTATGTATTTTCTAGGTAGCAGCTTCCAAATAGACCCACTTTTGCTCAGCCACCCCCCCCCCCCCCCTGCCATGATGCCTATGAACCCCTTTCAAAGGACCCCACATTACTGTCAGTCAACTCCAAGTACCTGTACCTTGGGAATCATCAGAGGAGCCCAGGCATGGCTAAACCGAGCGCCAAGGCAAAGCCAGAGCAGCAATGCTCCTTTTTGAACAAGGAAAAGCATAGAAATGGCAATAACAGGCATAATAGTCATAATGATAATTCATATAGTCATAACAATAATATACGAAAGATGTAGAGGGAACTTGAGGGAACGGGGGGGTTCCCTTATAGGGTCTTCCAAGGACGTAAGACGATGTAAGGTGAGTTCTGACAGATGGAGCAATGCGGGGATTCTACATGAAGATCATCTGCGGAGCCTGTAGGGCTTGAAGGGATTAGGGAGGCCTCACAAAGGGAGATACAGGGCGATATAATATATATATATATCATTATATATATAGAGTGCATGATTTGTTGTCGATCAAGGATGTTCGCGGAACAATTTAGCGAAAAAAAGAAAAAAGAACGTTCAGATTTCCATTACGAGGTTTCTTTCCGTGAGCTCAATTCCTTGTCACCATCACTACTATGATGGCTATTGTGCGACCAGCATGTTCTCCAAGTGCCGTGAACGGTGTTCATTTTCACGTGTTGTTATATTATGAAAAAGTTCATCAGCATAAGGTTTCGCGGCATTCCTTCCTTCTCACAGGTGGGCCAGAATGAAGAACAATGAGGGCTTTGGCCTGTCCCGGCCCCGCAAAAATGCAAGGACCCACGGCTGCTCCTGCGTGTTGTTCCGCAGCACCTGTCACAAGGGGTGGATTGCTTGTGCCACGTGGGAAGCTTGCTGGATGGCCTTTTCAACATGAGAGGTCCAAAGCCTGGAAGAATTCAAAATGCATTGATGCCAGAACTCCACACACACGACTGAGGCTGCCTGAGCTTTCTGGCGAGAAGGTAAATTTCATGTTGGATTCGAATTCCGTATACAAAGCAGGCTTCACCATGGTGCATGCCAATACTCTAGCGCCAAGGAGGAAGCCCTTGCAAATCGCGGAGGCCATCAATGCACAAGCTTATCCTTGAAGCCTAAGAGGTTGCGCGTTGACCCTCAACAACAGAATCCCTATTCCCTTCCAGCTAACACCACCTCGACAGCACGGGAAAGCATTTCCCGGACCTTCCTCGGCTGACATTTCCGATCTTTATTTGTGTCTCACAAACTGCTATCACTGGCTCTGGTACCTATGCGTAGCAGACCTCAACAGCTCGGCAAATCTTTCTCGTTGGGGATTCTCCTTGCCAGCCAGCAATGCCCTGTCCTGCACTTGCGAATCTTGTGCGCAACTCACTAGCCAACCTAAAGACCAAAATCCCACACCATGAATCTACTGAACACACACAAAACCTCGGCCACATCTTCAGCCCCAATTGCTAACACCCAAATCTGCAGCAAACCTGGGAAAAAACCGTCAAAACCTCAAATCGCATGGCAGCTTAGCTTCATCTCACTTGGTGGCTTTGGGAGCGGCATGCCCAAAATCTTCTTTGCCTGCTCATAGTACTCTGCCTGCCAAGTCTGCCGAGGCCAGGCTCGGGCATTAAGGCTATGCATGATGGAAAACTCCTGGTATTCAAGAGTCCAGAAGAACCAGGAGTTGCTGATGGGTTTGGCAGCCAAGCACAGGGAGGATAGTGTTGGGTAACTTTGACGAATGTACGTCAGTATAGGTACTTGCCTAGGCATATCAGGATCGTGTGGCTAGTGATCAGTACCAAACCGCACAAGTTCAGGATTCCTTCATCTGGGCTCCTAAGCCAAGCCCTGCAACAGCTTCTAGGCCACAAACGCCACGCCATGTCAACGCAGACCTGCCTGCGTGGGAATTAGCACCCAACAGAAGTAGACAGTCGCAAACACCACGGCAGTCCATCCCAGCCTCGCAGGCTTCGGCTTTGGGATCATAGGGTCTACTCCCGCGGCCACTTGTCGACTAGATTTGTAGAATCTGATAGCGAGTTGTCGGTGTTCATTGGGCCATTATGAAACTTGTGGATTCACGAAGAAGATTTTTGTGTAGGGCTTGGCCCTTGCCACGCAGCCGGAAGCGTCGGCACTGAAGCTCCCAGACACGACAGGCGCTTTGGTGGTTGGGTTCTGTGTCACCATCATAGGGGGTTGGTTGCCTCTACATATGTGAACCAACCCATAATTTCAATGAGATCAGAAGCATCTGAAGAGAAAGCTCTTCTAGCACGGATACGAGTACCGTCTGAGTCGCGCCTCCACATTGCGCTTGTATGTACCGTAGCCATACTGCTCCATGGTTAGAGGCTAGAGTGAGATGCTTTCCTTGACTCTCAGTCTGTTCAAACCCTGCTCATACAGCACAAAAAAATCTAAGCAAGACGCACTGAACTGATGGAAGGAAGCAGCATGGGAAGTTTAGGCACTTACACTTTCAACTGCTTCTTGATGCACTACGTCCGGAATCCCGAACAACAGTGAGCATTGAATCCCCAACGCCAAGGCGCATGATGCCAGACAGGGTCATGTTGTAGTTGGACATTCCCAGTTCTACCACCATCCTCTGCATCACTCAAACATGGTATCAGGGTGCTATGGCACTACAGTAGCCATTTCGGACTGCATCACCACCGTTTATACATGCGAAACTCGACGCGCTGAGGACAGAAGTTGAACTTTGATGAAAAGCTCTGGTAGCATTGGATTTGGCTTGCCCTAAATGGTTCCGCTTCGACTCCTCCACTGCTGCTTCGTGGGTTTTCGTCGCAGGGCAACTCTCGTCTAAACTGTTTGGGCTCAGCCCTTCCAGGTGCGCACTTACCGCGGCTGAGGATCGGAAGCATTGCAGACGCTTGGTAAGTTGCGTTGATCAACGCGATGACCTGTCAAGTAGCCACTGCTTGTTGGTTCCAAAGCGTAGAACAAGGTCCAAGTTGGCTGTCGTAGGATACCTATTGCCCTCCTCTGTGCAGCCCTTAGTGCAGAAGCGTTGACGCTTCAGTTAAGCGCCTCCAAAGTTCCACCAAATTTCCTACGAATACTGCCATCAGTGAGACTTGGCAGCAGGATGTAAGAGGTAATAAGGGATGGCAAAGTTCTGTCAAACAGCGCAGGGTGTTGATTTCTTCAGCCAAAGTCTGCAATCAAACAGCCTCGTGACCGTGCGAAGGCGGCCCTAGTACGTGGAAGCATACAAGTTTGTCAGTCCAATCCAAGTATCACCATTGACTCATGATCCCGGCCCTGCTGATAGAGGGCTTCGGAGCTGTTGAGTGCCCCTTCCGAATTGCAATTGCTTAATGTTAGAACTTCGTGCTTCGGACTAAATTAACTATAGCTGTAAAAACTCCTCAACACTGCGGTTCAACGGTGCACTGGTGCGGTAGCACAAACTCATATTACTCAAACATGACATCCAGTAACCTGCACCAGAACAACTTAGTGGCAAGAGCCTTCAAAGGCAATCCGTGGATGTTGCAAAGACTAGGTTCCACACCCCGTTCACAACTCACAATTCAGCAGCCATCAGCAACCTAGGTGTTTTTCCCACAAGTGACCTGCCAAGCAGGGGAGTGAACGAATTTCGTGACGTCTAGCTATGTCAGGAGCCCAGAACTGGAAATCTTTTTGACGTTCCGCAAAACCTGCCACTTCTGTGACCTGAGACACAAAACTTGCTTGCGAATGTCGCTAGGTACGAGCAAGTCAGAGCGCAAGGATGGCACCTGCTCGTGTCTGAAATTTTTTCACAAGGAAGACAAGCGGATGAAGAGCACGGTCTGCCAAAACTCCGAACTACACTAGGGCCCTTGCCCAGCTCATCCCATTGCTGTCCAAGGCACTACTGTCTGCTTCCCGGGAAAATGCCAGATGAGGCCCATAAAAGAGAAGCTGTTCCTGTGCTCGGTAGAGCGTGGCCATCGCTATTGTTAGGGTGGGGGTGCTAGAATGCGTGATGCCACAAGGCCACGCCCAAGCACTGCCCTTTTGTTTGATCTGCGAGAATAACCTCCAAGCCATTGTACATCAGTTCGGTGATGTTCGAAGCATAGTTTGCCAAGTCAGTGCCGTACTGTCGGTGACTTAGCCATCCAGCTCTCGCTCATGATTGTACTTCTCTTACAACGCTGGCATCAGGATGAATCCGCTAGAAGCTCGTGCTCCTCCAGAAGCCCCAGGTACCAAACGCTCGCTTCAGCAGGCAAAGTCTACCACGACCCAGCCCGAGGAAACCAGTGTAGGGCTACGTCAACGTTCAGCGTCGCCCTTTTTAACACCAAGCTTGAAAACCTGTACAGTCTCAAGCATGACCCTTGGAAGTCTTGGCAGACCTTGGGGTGCGTACAGCTTCCGGAACTTCTATCTATTTTGAAGATTGCAGAATTGTACTTGGCATAATTTGGGTAGAAGAGTACAGTAGCTTGCGAGTTTGACCCTTGTTACATTGTTCCTCATCTTGCGCGCCCTCTTCTTGTCATCAAGATGTACAGCACCAAGGCTTGCCAAGCCCAAGACCAATTGAACCCGTAAGCCCACAGCGCCCACCGACCCTTATGCCCAGGGCTGCCGGGAGTCAGAAGCGACCCGAAATCGCATGTTAATGTCCCGAAGAGAAAGAGGGAGGAAGTCGTCGAATCCTTCATTCCACACTGAGGGGATTCTCCGGAGTTCTACAGCAAGGATTACGCACACCTAGGCCAGTAGTGGCAAGTTCGTTGTAGTCACAGCGCGAGATCAGAACTTTGTCTGACACTGTAAGGCTTGTAAGGCCCTACAATCTGCCCAGTAGCCTTCTGAACACATTTCCAGGAAAATCATGAACTCCACACAAGCTGGAGGCCCTCCAGGTAGGTACCAAGTATATGTCGAACAGACTCAATCACCTAGCTAATTATAAGCCGAATTCCTCATATCAGAATCGGTTTGCATCAAAGAGCACAAAGCTGAACTTGTGACTTTGATGCAGCCCTGGAGCAATACCCGCCGCAGCCCCCATCACAGATCCTTGCGTTCAGAGTGTTACACTAGGGCGCTTGGACTTGACAGTAGTGGGATGCGGTGGGAGTGTGGGAGCTTCATGGTTTGCCGAGCCCTAGCCAACCTGCATTTGAATGAGGGCCTCAGGCTTCCAGTATCCAGGACTAGATCAAAGAGGTTACGGGGTCTGAGCTCCAGGCTTTGTGAAACACGCACTAAAACCTATCCCATGATCCTGTGCTCGGCGGGCCCGCATAAGCCCTGCATGGCATGGGAAACCCTTCATCCCACCTAGCTACGGAGGAACGACTCAACAATGGGGCCACCCTATGGAATTCTGCACTTGGTTGGCTGATGTTGGTTGCAGCGCTGTAACGGAGTCTCTTCAGCTTAACCGTAAATTCACTCAGGTATGCTACTGCTATTCTTGAAGGTGCAATGGCCAGTCTGGCAAACTCCAAACCATGTAAATGCTTCATCTTGCGGCATGTCAGCGACAAATGGTGGGAGTTGGGTTGGTGGAGGTGGCAGTGGCGGTAAGGGGTTCTTGGTGAGTGTGGAACGTGAGTGGAGAAGATTTTAAAAGAGGTCCCTGCAGAATCCGTGGTCTTTCCTTTTGGATGAAAGCTTCAAGTGTTCTGCATTTTGTGGGCTGGGGTTGAGAGGCCCGAAATGGAATTTGGAACTCATGTGTCAGGCTGTAGGCTTCATCTCCAGGCCCGGAGTTTCGTGGGTCGAGGGCTCATGGCTTGAGGGTCTGCAATGCTGCCGTGTCTCCAGAAACCATCAGCATACCCAGCGCGCAAATAAGCGCACCGACCTTTGCTTGGACTGTGTCTAGACTTGCATGGATTCTGTGCGCGACTGTGAATCAATGCCACTTCTATGCTGTAGGCAAGGGACCCTGGAGCTTCTATTCCAAAAGCACGAGTTACAACCTTCTAAATTATCGATTTTCCTTTCGTAAACCATCTCCCTTGGCACGCCCTTGAAGGTTCGGGAATAGCAGGGCTAGGACCAGCATGGGTTTAAGTTTCCGAACCACCCAGGGCCTGGCTTAGCCCCGCAAAAATGTAAGGAGACCAATGCCCATTCTGCACACTAGCAGCTGCAGGGCTCTGTTGTCCAAGACGGGGGCAGGTTATTGATCGACCACTGCAGGGTTTCAAAGCATTGCTGTTGCAAATTGAGGTGGTCTTCTACCGTCACGATATCTCATCTCTACTTTTTCTGGATAGGCAGAGACAGTAACCAGGGTTCTTATCCCCACTCGAAGGGCTGTTATGGCAGGCAGCCACAAAAAAGCTGCTTTAAATCTGATTTTAGTACTCGGGCAATGCGGGGCAATTCCAATTCTAATGTCGCTGCAAAGGCCCAACATTCCACGACCCCAATGTTTCCTCTAGAATCCAGGCGACTGATGAGCATGCTTTGCTGACAAGACCAAACGTATCATCATTATTGCGGAAAAATATTAAACAATTGGGGAA
>CAJNIZ010004669.1:167305-211919 GCA_905231905.1 Symbiodinium pilosum | reverse complement strand
GCGGCGGCGGCGGCGGCGGTGGTCTCGACTGCTGCTTTTACTTACTGCGTGACTTGCGGCGATTCATACAATTTTGCTCCACCGTGCCGTGCAACTGCCGGTCCTCGAATCGCACAGTTGGGTCCTGGCTAGGTGTTTCAGCAAAGGGTGCAATCGCTCGAATCTCTAATCAGAGCAGACATGCAAGGATGAGCAGCGGAATGCGCTGTTTGAGAGGTATACCTCACGTGGGCAAAATCCCCACCCGCACCCCCACCTCGGCCCCACCCGCACCCCCACCACCACCCCCGCGCCTCAAGCCACCGCTTCACCAGCACAGTGGACGCCACCACACGTCCCGAATTCTTCCAGGTGAGATAGGAAACTGTGAGCCGACACTACACGCAGGATCCATCTGAGGACAAATTGTCAGTAGTGATGTAAGGCTGAAAATAAGCACCTGAAGTGCTGGCCGGCGCCAAACGCTGGCAGCGCAGCAGCGCCTTAACCATAAGTTACTGAAACTGAAGCTCCTCCTGGTCCTTGGGCTGCTGTGCCTTCGTCTCGCGCTGCTCGACCCTTGCCTCCTAAGGAGGTGTCAGGGTTCGCAGGTTCACTGCTTTTAGGGCTGGTCTTGTGGGTGGGGGTTACAGCAGGGGACGGTTGAGGCTGACATGACTTGTCCCAACAAAGGAGCACGCTGGGCACAGCCAAACGCGATCTGAACAGCTTTCATGGTCCAGTCTAGGGCTGCTGAAGACTACTTTTCTGCAGCTCATTAGGAGATGACTCGCTTGTTGAAGGAGTCTTTTGCATTGACACAATTTGATGCAGGGCATTTTCTCATAGAGGGGAAATGCAAGAAAGGCACCATTTCCCAAAAGAACTCCACCGTCAATCCCTCCACTCCAGATCTACCTACGCCACGCCTGATGGCCTGATGCAAACAAATGACATGTTCAACACTGACACCCCTACGCCCACAACCCAGCACTCCAAGACATGAGGCACGAAGAAAAGCTATGTGCCTGTGCCTGTACATGCTTCCCATACCAAGAAGACCCAAAATCTTGCCCTACAAAGCTTGACCTGCACCGTAATGGCCCTGATGGCTGACCCCAGCGCAACCTCCGGAGGCTTGGTTGGAGCAGGCTTGTAGGTGTCCCGCTTCCTTTGTTGCAGAGGTTCCACGAAGCATACACTCTATCCATATGCACGTAGCAAGCTTTTCTACCGCACTGACAAAGATGCAAATGTGCAAGTACTTACTACAACCGCAAAAAGCAGGGGCGCATAAGTCTTGACAAGCAGTGCTGAAAGCACAGAGACCAAATGATTCCTTCGAACTGACATCAATCAAACCGACAGCGGGAGCCCGTAAGCTGCCTCCCTCAACCGAACAACACACACACGCATCCAGGTTTCGAGCTGCTGGCACATCCCATGGCACAAAGAATCTGGTATAAACCAGAGAAGATCAAGCCAACGAGAGCCAAGGGCTGCGGCCACAAACCATGCATGCCATTTGGGGCGTTGCAAAGGCAAGGGATGATTACCGTGGGTGGGTGAGGCTTTTTGTATTGTCTGCAAGTTCAAGCTAACCATCATGACTACAAGCTCTTGCCCATTGCTCTATAGGCGGTTGCAAGACTGCTGCCAGCACAGCAGATGAGACCAGCGCAGGTACATTCCATGCCCACGTATGATAGCCATCCCAATTTAGTCAAGGGCATCTGCGCAAGATACTTCCTGGGTCCTACGATCTGAACACAAAAGGCCTGTATTTGCAGCATTGACATTTGGCTTGACGTTCCTTCACATGATTCGTACTGGCCGGTACTAACGCAACGCCCACACAACACTTTCTTGTGCTAATTTCCACGGATGGTGGCATTGGTCATGGATTCTGGATGTTGGCTCATGCATACTTCATGAGACTTCTCTGTGCTAACTTCCGCTGCGTACGACTGCAACGTAGCTGAAGCGCCGGCCAGCGCCAATTTGCCAATGGAGCCCCCCAAACTCCTTGCCTAGCATGCCCGACAGCCTGCAACCCTACCAAGTCTACCCGAGCTCAACTTTGAACCAGACCCTGCAACCCCAAAACAAGTGTCAAGGCCGCGCTGCGACCAATAAGATCCAAAGACCGACAAGCTGTGCCTGGGGCTCGCTGAGGTTCGGGGTCCTTCAGCCACCGGAACTGTCAGACCTTGAGGTTGTTTGCTTCGGAGGCTGAATCTTTGAGGGAAGGTCTTGGGAAGGCTTGGGGATTTGGCCGCATTTACTCTTTCAGGCGGTGGAGAAATCCTGTGGCTTCAGGGAGCAAAGGGCTTGTGGCAGAGGGCATTTGCGCACTCCGAGTCTATCATGCGTCATTCACCTTGATTAAGAATGCTTGGTTTCGATGCCGTGCAGTAGCAGGAGCTGCTCAACAGCCGCAGCTCCTTAAACTCTAATTACGTGAAATCATGATGCCACTTTTAGCTCCCTATGTACAAGCAAAACTCTGATAAGGAATGCAGGGTGTTTGGGTGGAGAGGTTGGCAGCTTGGGGGTGAAAGATGAAGGTTTTGACCTCCCCTTGTCCTTCCGAACACCTTCTGCTGCAAAAACTATAGAATGAAAACCCAAACAGGTATGTTCAATTGTGAAGCCCCTCAGACCTCAACTTGAAGCAAGCCTTCAAGAAAGTATCTGCCCTGCTGACACAATCCTTGAAGACTCGTGGGACCCAGACCCAGACCCAAACTCTCATCAAGGAATATGTCTAGAACACTCAAGGCCTACCGGGTTTGCAGCTTCTCGCCCGCACTTGAGGCCCAACAGCCTCTGCGGCAGGGGGGCTGGGGCTGGTTGAGGCCCATGGGCTTGGTTTTGTGTTGGATTTGCTTGGTGGGCTTGCCGTCCGGACTTGCCGACGAGTCCGGGCCCAGAGTATTTGGCTCAAACGTGTGAGACTGGATATGGATATTTGGAGACATGCTTCGGACTTGAGTGTCTTGTTAACAAGGTCCAATTGTGTCAACGCGGGGTTTGCAAGCCTCAGTGGCTAAAATTACCTCGGAGAAGGTCGACTCAACCCTGCCAAACATACCAGAAAGCGGTTTGTATATGCCCGCGTACATCCACGACCCGAATTGTCAGTGAAAAGTACAAGCACAGATCGGTCGTCCCACATTTTCAGACAACCCCATGTTTACGATTGTACTGGCACGGATCAAGCACTACAAAGCACAAGCCTATGGCCTATGGCAAGGATGAATCTTAATCTTAATGGAAGCAATGTTGCTTCATATGCTTGCTGCTGCCATTCCAAGCTGACAAACTTCAACGATGACCCGCAAAATGGAACCAATGAACAGTTGCAGAACCTTTTGCTCACCTGTACCTGCAATTCGCATCTGCCCAAGCTCCTTGACTCAAGCGGAACCCATGAGGGTACTCCCACTGTCAAGACCCTGCCTGGGTGTGTGTAAGAAGCCGCTGCGCTTGTTCAGAGCCTTTGCAGATGGAGAAGCAATTGCGTTGCGGAAGCTGTTCTTCATTCTAGATCTAGGTGGTAGGTCGAAAGTCTGAAACGATGCAAGGGAACATCCAACCAATCTGACCCCGAAGATGGGATCCGTTGGTGATTGTGTACACTTTCAGGAATTTTTATGGAAGGCTTCATGGCAGGAGGCCAGGATCGCAAGAAAGCTGCACAGGGTCAGTGAGCTCCCGTCGGACATTGACTTGTGAGAAGCAGGGCTCCACGGTACCTCCGGATTCGTTCGTAACACATCTGCACCCCATGTATGGTAAGACGACATGATATCCAAAGTCTTACTCCCTAAAGCCGAACGACACTTACAACTTATGACCTGCACTGGAACGGATTGAAAGTGAGAATGAGATCTCCTTAGGTAGTTAAAGCCACCTGCAACACGCTCCTGGATAATCATGAGGCAGCTGCCCAGGCGTCTGGTAGATGAAGAAGCTGGCGTGCCTCTCACAGGATCTGCGGTCTCACATTCATGCGGACAGGTCTGAAATGTCGAAATGTCTTCTAAACGGAACCAGCTAGTGCTAGTGAAGATGCTCGGTGACACGGTGCCATAGCATGCCATAGGATGCCAAAGTCATAAAATTCGAAAAATTCGCACTCTCTTGAGCCCAACCTCAAATTGCATGAGCATAAAACCCTGTGGGCAAATTTTAGAACTTTTGGAGACTGCGACAGTCCAGCACAATTCCACGTGGGACAAAAGGCCGGCCCGAAGGTCAGGGACCAGGTTTGGGGATGCGGTGGAGTAGGGCTTGAAGGGGTTGAAGGTCCCAAGATACGTTGGTGCTGAGGCCTACGCTTGGGCTTCCTGTGTAGCATCAATCAGCAGGCGCCTGGGGTTGCCGGAGCAGCAGCAGGTACATGAAGCGACTGGGTCATCAACCTGGCTAAATGTCTGGATACGTCTGGGAAGGTCTGCACTGCATTTATTACTACGAGTAAACGTTGATGAGACTAGAATGTGTCCATATCAGGTCCTAAACGTATCCAGAAAATGCAATGTTGCAGTAGTCATACAAACATGGCTCGAGCTCTGTTCTTGCAGGGATTGAAAGTGGAAGCTGGCTTTCTCTAAATGGATCTTGAACCTCTGTTGCACAGCAGCTGTGCTTCACTCGCTAGAGGAGCCAGCTATCCATTTTATGCATGATCATGGAACCCTCAACCTCAAGCCCTGGCCTGAATGTTACTAGCACAGATAAGCGGTGATTCTTGATTCAAGGGATCCTGCCCGCCCCTGCTCTAGGCCCTGTGTAAATGGCAAAACCAAAGCAGGGTTACGGTGGGCTGGCATCTCTCGCAGGCACCCGCAGGACATACCTTGGCTTGTTGCGGCTGGAGTGTGTATTTGATCCACTGAATCAAAGGCAAAGCATCCCGACAGTGCGGGAGCCCTGCCAGCATGCTCACAATGCCCCATGTCATGTTAGCTCCAGCAATGGGAGAAGTGATCCCCTTTTCAAGGAGCCTAAATAGCGCACAAGACGCCAATCCCTTTCTGACCACATGGTTGCAACACAAGCCTCGAGGCCCAGCAAGTGTTGTACTAGCTTCCCATGAGTCTCAAGGCTCACAGCGTGTGCTTGCTATATAGCCTTCATAGAGCCGGGTTTTGTGGGCAGTCCACGCAGGCTTCAAGGAGGGCTTGGGGAACTTCTCATCCACTTTCACGCAGGTTGTACTGCTACCGTATCACATCCAGAACTGTTTTCGGCTGTAAGTCCATGTCACGTTGGGCCGCAGCCTTGCGTTTCATCCGTGAGCAATGAGGGCAAACCAAATCACGAACCGAGCTCGATAAATCTGCAAATGCAGCGAAACCCTGTGGTAAGCAAGTATTGGATGGTTCGCAATGTCTGGCCGCATAAATCATTCTGAACCTAGCTGAAACGGGCAGGTGGAGACACATCCACATCTGCATGCTGCAAATGCACCAAACATACATGAGCAATCACGATTTGATTGTTGCCAAACTAGTTGTTGCAAAGGCAACCTGGACTCATATGCTTACTAGACACAGTGAGCCGATATTTTCCAGCTAGTTAGGCGACCAAAAAGCAGTGATTATGAGATTGAAGAGTTTGATGCAACGAGAAGGGGAGTGCGCCTGCTTGCTGCGGCCTAAGACTTGAAGGTGTAGGGTCCTGTCGGGTCTTATGCTGAATGCTTGCTTCTGAGCACATTATTAAAAAAACCCAAACAACAAAGATTTGCCCTCAGCCTGCGGATCACGATTTGCCTTTCAAAGGCAGTGTGGAAATTGAGTGCCACAATCTGTGGCCTCAACAGTCGGCCTCTTGGCCCAAGTACCCGTGGAGATTTCGCAAAGTGACAGTTCTCTCTTTTTCTGCACCCTGCGCCCTGCAAACAGCAAGCCACTGTTGCCCAACCTCAAAATCTTGTGCATCTATGAATATACATAGATTCGCAGATTTAGCACCTTCTGCACATTAAGACATGATGAAGATAAAAAGGGTGGGGCGGCGGATGAGGTGCTCCTCACATAGCATTTCAGCAGGATACTTTGTTCTTCATTCAGCCCTTCTGCACTGCAGATACGATACGGTCTCTTTCCCGGAAGTCGATCCTCGAGCCCAAATAAAAATGTAGACCCCTGCCCAAAAACCCTGTGCCCTGAAGAATTCAAAGCCAGCTAGCCTCAAGACTGGCAAAATTGCAAAACCAATGCATGGGCAAGTCATCTGGAGACATCGGTGTACTTGCAGCCGCCAATTTGATCTTTCGCGCAGGACCCCGCAACCCTTAGGAGCTGAGCAGACTGCGGGGTTCGTATGGAGAGTTGGGCATGCAGTTGGTGCAGTGAAGCATCCGCTTAGGTTTGAACAAGACGTGGGTCTAAGTGAACGCTGTCCCTGCAAGTCTCAGCTGTATGTCTAAGACTGTGACTAAACCACGGCTCACGCATGCCACTGGCTGCGGGTCCTCTGGATACGTCTTCGTATCTGACTCTGAATTAGCATAACAAGAAATGGACATGGAATGTCCTGGATTTGCCGTCTGTGAACGGAGGCCGGGGAATGTCAGACATTGGAGCTGTCCCATATACCACTCCCCGATGTATATACAAGGTAAACATATATAATGGAGCTGGGTGCGAATCTCGGGTGAAGACAGTTGGGGGCAAAGGATTCATAATCATGACAATCCCTCATCAGCCAGCTCTCCTCTTGATCAGATGACTTTCTGAAAGATTCTGGCCAACCTGCATTGCATGTCGGGGGGCTTCATGAGTGAGGGAAACTCATGCTTGTCATGTGCAGCTCACGATCAAACCTGACGCCTTGCCATCCGAAAATGAGATCAGTGAAAGTAGCTCCGCTTCTGGCGATGCTATTGTTGCCAGCACCATTTTGCGTTGTCAGAGGAAATAAATCGAGCATCGCACGGCATCAAGGTCACCAACTGCTCCACAAGGTTTGCCCACAACATCGCACCTTGATTTTGATGCGCAGCCTAGACTACTCCGTGACGTAGACAGTCTACCAGCACGACAACAACCACTGCGCGACCCCTAAACGAGCAATGAATGCCAGGGCGAGGCTTTGCTACATACATCCATGCACCTTCCTGGAAGACACCTGTGACCAGCAGCTAGGTCAACAGAAATAGGAACCTGCATGGCTTCGATATTCTTGGAACTGTTGCCCTACAATCGGGTTGGGTCTGACATTCCGCGCACTTCGTACATCTGATGCTTCCTGCGTGACCATTCAGCCACTTCAGCAGGAGCTGTGAGACGAGAGAGATGTGCTTTCAGGATTACAAGACATGTTCAGACCTTAGCCTTGGAGGTGCACTTCGGAAGGTTATTGTCTTGTAACCTCTTGCTGCGGAGCCAGGGCCCAGAAAAGTGCTGGCATGCTTTTTCCAGAGATTTGTCATAGCAGTGCCCTACCTTAAGCTAAAAGACCATGTAGGCTAAGTGGGATTTTCTGGCAGCTGGCTTGGGCTTCAGAAGTGAGCCGGGCATTAGCTTGCGGACTGCCGGAGCTCGGAAGCTATAGGCGTAGAGGATTTGCCAATTTTGCCTTAAAGGTCAGGATTAGGGTCTTGATGGTTGGCATTTGGGAGAGGATGTTGGACGTTTATCTTTAGTCCATCTGAAGCCAGCTTGAAGAATGCTGAGGGAACATCTGAAACTTGCCTGGGGAGTTGAGTAGTAGAATGCCAAGTCGGCAAGAGTGGGCTCAATGGCCCTTGTCCGAGCGCCGGCAGCATCAATGCAACTTTGGCAGTGTGTGAAACATTCAGGGGCCTATGCACTACTGTAAGCCTGGAACAGAAACCTTAGATTAGACCCTTATGTAAAAAATGGACTGAATTTGCTCGGCTGTGCCTCACGAACTCTCCGGGATAAACCAGGAGATGGCAGCGATCAGGAAATAGGTCCTGGACAGCAGACTAGTTCGGACTCATGGCCTGGCAGTGGGAAGGTGGCTTCAACAATTCAACCTCTTCAATGCCGGGAATTTCAGGAATACGCTTCAGGTGTTACATGGCTTGGGGCTTGGAGGCGCCACTCTCAGCTCTCATCCGGCAAAGGCCTGTATCCCTCTTTCTGTGGCTCTCAAAAATTTCTTTTAGGGCAATTGAGGGCAAAAAAGCATGTAAGAACCAGGGGTGGCGAAGGACATCATGGAGCGCCAGTTCTGAGATGTAGTCAGGCTGCAGTATTTCACGATTCCAAGGAACTGCAAAAACCAGATTCCTGGATTAACTACAAGGATATGTTTTTGCAAGCCAGGCCTGAAATCAAGCACTGGGGCTTTACAGTTGCAAATACCGGAGGCTGCTCCCCAACATGACGCTTCGAGGTTTTGCTCCTGACTCATACCACAGGGGTCGAAACATCCGAGAGCCCGAGCCGCAAGTCTGTGTTACCCGGCCTTTCATTGCGCACGCTACTAGGCGAGCCAATGGAATCTCAATGACTGTTCCTTGCCATTTCGGGTGATGGAGCGTTGAATACAATACTTGAAGCAAGAACCTCGAAGCAAACAGCATGCAGGACTTATTGCCATTACGAATTTCCGTGCCAAACGGTCACCTGCCAAAAGCTGCCTGTACCAGTCCGTAAGCTTGCCAATACCAAAATCTTTCTGCAGCCCGCACCTCACCATGAAAACCGTGTGCTCATTACTAAGCCTGGGCTGGGTACTGCGCTGACCCCTTCGACTTTAGACCCCTGTAGAGCTGGGGTAGCTGCGTCATGAGCATCACACCATGCCTCAGATGACTAGACGTGAAGCTGCGGTTGGGGTTGTAAGGCACCGAGGCCTGGAGGTTGCATCTACGAATTATTATGCTTAGGATTGCGGGCAATGCTGGGTTCTGTGGCCGTTTGTACATGTATGAGGATCCGAGACACACTGCGCCACTGCGCTCGCACAGTTTTGAACACATGTAATTGGAGGATCCGATTGAGGGCTGCAGGATGCAGCATCTTATTAACGGGGGATACTGAAACTTCGAATTGCTAGGTAGCTGGATTGCACCCAGAGTGTGGGGATCTTGGCTGATTTAGCTCCTGCAAAGAGTACGACCTGAGGCAAGCGAACCAGTGCTCAGATTTCTCAGCTCAATGTGGGCGTTGCATAACAAGCAGACTCAAGGATGAATGAGGAGGATGGTCATTATCATGGAGCAAACTACACATTTGCTTCAGCTTAAGGAGCCTTCCCAGCGAGCCTGGTTTTCTAGATCCTCTAGGTTGTGGTGCATACGGATTTTACAATGAAGGTTACGTAGGGGTTGTGAGGGACCATCGTAAGCAGGATTCCCAAATTAATCTCCTGAAGTGCAGCATTAAACCAAGTCAAGCTCAGGTACAACCAGTTCGTATTGCCATGCTGGAGGACCTTCCACGGATGCAGGATCCAAAGTGTTGATTCTAGGTTGCGGGGGTTGATCTTTGTGCAAAGCGCAAGGTTCAGTCTTGAGAAGAAGGTGCACTGTGGGTGTCACAGCCATCTAGCTCCCTGAGAGCTCCCTCACGCACAGGTTTTCCAGCTCCCTGAAGTTTGTTTTGAAGAGCCTAGAGAGTGCGTGGAGCTCCTCACCAAACTCGTAACCAAAAATCAAGCTTCTGATGCAACGGACAAAAACATAAATGGCTCCAAAGCTTTTGGAATGTCCTCGGCGACACGGTGACGTGCCAAAACATAAGTGAATGTAAGCTTGGCGAGCTCTTGAGGTCGACCGTCAATGCTACATCTACAAATGCTGCGGCTTGATCACATAAGTTTGGAGGTTTCGTATTAGGATCCAGCTTGAGCTGATGTTGGCATGCCCAAGTGCCGGTAAGCAGTCTGGGCCAGCGCGTGACACTGTTCAATGCTCGTCCTGTCTGATTAAGGATGGACAAGCAACGCTGAATGAGATATCAATAAATCCCGTCGACGCGGGAATTCTGTGGAACGACAAGCTTTCTGCTTTGCTGCCGCACCTGCGAGACTAAGAACACGGTCACCATCTGACCTAAGCGAATGCTTGTCAAGGCTTGTGACAAGGGGGCTGCAAAGTTTGACGCATGTATATAAGGACAATCAGTTTGTGGCCCAACGTTGCACTCTGTTTCTAGCAAGCTTGGAAAACGCCAGCTGCTCTGCTAGATGATGCGATTCCGAACATGGAGCCTCACGTCCAAATGCAACTCCGGATTTCATGTCCTGCATCCAAGTAAGGCGACAGCAGACCAGATTAGATCAACTGCAAAGGCTAACATGCACGCCAGGCATGTCGTGCACGCACAGAGGATAGAACACTGCCTGCCCTGTACTGTACCTCAAGGACCTGACCCTTCGCTGTAGAGGCAAGACAACGTGAAATTAGCTGTCCAAACTCCAGAAGCCTGCAAAGGCAGTACACCTACCGATCGAGCGCAGTGTACCTGCATCGATGCACGCAAGTACCGTAAACAGCTTGGGGCTCTGGCAAGCGGTGTCAAAGTTTCGGAAGCTAAGCGTCATGGGGCTGTCGAAAATCCAGCCCCAGAGCACCTAGACGAAAGCAAGGCATTTCTTCTGTCAGCTCTCCCCTTTTAGAGATGTCCCTGATTCAGGCTTCAAAGAACGTTGTTGCTGCTCAAGAAAACCCAAGCCTAATGGTCACTGAATGAGTGAGGCGGGAATAACTTAGCGTAGGGTGCTTACAGTGATTGTGGGGGTGGGGGTAGCAGCTGGGTAGCAGATATCATCTTTGGTAGGATGCAACACGAAAGGTGGAATGGCCTTTGACTCATCTTCTGGGAAAGGGTGAAGCATCAAACCTAGGGCATACCTGGTCTGCTCCATCACCCCTGAGAGTGCGTGCTTACGGGTCTGGAGGTTCAATACTTTGACTTGGGGATCAAAATCCTGATGAAGCCAACGTCACTTAAAGACATATGGACGAGAGGCTGCGCTACGGAAGGTTATCCTGAACTGTCATACAAGCCTGCCTACCCTCAGAACATCTCATAACCCTTTCTTGGTAAAGTGACCCTATGTGTACACTCAGAAAAAGGAGATCACATCAGGTATCGCTTCTGCCAGCATTTGCAAAAAATAGCGACCCAAGGCAGACTCAGCTCGTGACTGCACAAGGAACGACAAACAGTGCGATCTGAGTTGACGAGCCGACCTTTGAAGTCAAGGCTCTCCCATTCAAAGCATTTGGGCTGCCGTTGAAATCTCTTGGCCCGTTTCACTCTGATGGTTCAGGCAGGAGTTGTGCAAAGAGTTCTGGTTGACACTTTATTGCACCTACCGGTGCCTTCGAATTGACTTCAGTGGCACCGATGACGTGCCCTGAGGGATGAAGAAGCGGTGCACTGTCCTGCATTTCAATGGTTGTTCGAGATGAAATTATGCAAGGAAGTGTAGACTGTTCCCAGTTGCCGGTTTGAAATGCCATCTGCTCATGGCACGTACTGGTAGTTTGCCAACTGATAGCTCCCTGAGTCTCAGATCCTACGCCTTCAGCAGCCCTCGTCTCCACCTGTGGGCCCTGAAGCTGTGGTGCCCAGTGTTGCCTCAAGCCTCCTTTGAGAAATTATATTGCTTGCTGAAATTACCTGCAGGATTCTGGAGAGATTTGCAAAACGGGCTGTTGCTTGATGGATTTCCAGGACAAGTCTCCAATCCAAACGGAACACTTGCCTGGATGCCTTCTGTATAGTCTTCCCTCGAACCCCAACTAGCCATGGGCCTGCTAAGCTCAAGTCCCACACGATGAAGGACATGACATGCGAAAGTATTGAGAGACGATTCTGATGCATGGGCCACTGAGCAGAAGTAGTCCCAACAACTCGAACTTTGAAAAAGTGGGCAAGGTCTGCTCCAAACATCTCAGGCACCCGAAGCTGCAGCACCACGAGAAAACTGACGCTGGGCAAGCGGCAGCTACGCCCAAGGACAGGTCCATCATGCCCTGCTGCTCACGATGGGTGTTTGACACGTTAGTCTCTGACCGACTGGCCGTCGCGCCAAGCATGCTTGTGGGCAGAGCTGGGGAAAACGTTCAGTACATCTTGGGAGGAGAATCTGTGACAAGAATCTGACATTTCTGACCTTCAACTGGGAGAACAGCCCTCACCCAACCATTCTACACAGAAGGTTTCGCGAGGCAGGCATTCTCAAAACTCATCTCAAGCTGACCAACGCAAACCAGCACTGAAGTACAACTCCGAAAGCCTTATCAAGCAGCATCCGACCCTACAGTTGCTTCTGTCTTGCTCGCTCATTATCCGGAGTGGGCAAGCCTTTGTGGCGCTGGTGACAGCTGTGGCGTGCTCAGCTGCATTCCCTGCACCAGCCATGGGTGAACAAAGGATTGGGGCTTGACGTGGTCCGTTGTCTGACTAGAGTCGCGGGCAGGGCTTAGGGATAAGCGTCACAGGATCGGGACTCTCAATGACTTGCACGTAGGAGAGGGCGGTTGGTTCTCAGTGGGTGCACAAGGCTTCCATTTACGTGCATATCAGCAACCAGAGGATGAGCCGCAAAGTGGAAGTTTGCTCTTCTTCCGAGGATGGTTCTAGTGGAGACCGCAGCACCTGTAACATGCCTGACACAGTGAAACCGAGAAAAAGCTGGCAGCATCAAAACCGCCGCCATCGTGCGTGAAATCCAAAAAATGGCAGCACAAGCAACTGTAAATGCAAGACTGTGCGTCTATCCAATGACAGCTAAGAACCCTAACCAAGAAGTGGCAAACTTGGGCTTCGGCCTACAATCGGTAGCAAGATCACACCTTGTCACAAGTCAAAGGGGGTTGAGGGTTTGGACAGCCTTATGGGTCGCAAGGGTGAGAATTTTTCTCAAATTGCGTAGCAGCAGGTCACTTGGAATCGGGCCACGGTTTCGGATTTGAACTTGGTTTGACACTTAGATTCCAAGCTGCGAGGTCAAGCATGCACACGAGCAGTATGACAGGGACCTCCGGGCCTGGACACCTTTTGCCTTGCTGGCGTAAACTTACATGTCACAATGCAAGCTCCGCAAGACGCAAGCACAAGCTTGATGATCTCTATGAGCGAATGTGCACCTTTCAAGATCTCCAAGCTGGGTCCTGAATCCGACCCTCTAACCCTGAACCTTAAGAAAGTCTAGATTCGTCAAACCCAAGACCCTCCTTCCCTCCCTCACCGCACAGCTGCCCCTAGCTGAAGCCAGGTATATCATCTCGTCTGCTCCCTCCTGCTGGGAGGCCAAGTTCTGGCCAATGCCAGCTACACTCAACATCGTCTACATAGCTGAGGGACATGGGAATTTATTGGTCGATATGTTGGGGCCCATATAAATGACCATGCAGATCCCTACATCCACCCGGAATATTCCATGGTATGTTTTGACAGGAGCATGAATCACGGTACAGATTTGGCCAAGTGACCAATGAAGGCTTTCGGTAGGCCGAAATTTTCCTGCAGAGAGGGGCGGCTGGTGTTTTTTCTTCGAAGGGCCACCCCCCAGTCATCCAAACCCCGGGATCGTGCAAGAATTTCTCTATCTGCATGCTGAAACGGCTGTGCCTTATGAACGGGCTGTTGGATTGGGCGGTATAACCTACTCCAACTAGTACGAGGTATCAGTACGCACACGGTGCTCTTGATTTCCAGGGGGACTGTCTGCCACCAACAACTACATCATATCTAACACACATGCAGCATGACGAGTTGCAGACAAGCCAGTTAGATGACTGCAGGCGGCCAAAGCAGCCGAGATTCCGAAACATCTTCGATGGAATCGACAAGGCCTTGAGATGCGTTTGGGCAGATGTGGCACAAGCACCTCCAGTTTACATATGTTTTGAAGTTGGCCATCCTGAAGGGAATGCTGTGTGACACTGTCTCAGTATGCTGGATGGCAGGCCTGTGAACGGTTGTCATCCTGTAGAGCGCCGGAAACAAGTAAGAAAGTGCCTTTCCAATCTTGCAGGCGGCCTGCAAGGATTTGGGATGCGGTGGCTTTACGTTAAATCGAAGCTCAATTCTGAAAACCTGGCAGGTTGAAGGTAACAAACGGTTCCGCTTTAAGTTTAGCAGCTATGTGCCCGTATGCGCAGCAAAGAAGATCTAGTTGTGAAGTCCTGCGGCTTGACTTCCATGCGCCCAACACTACGTATATGTCAGAGTGAACAACCCATTCACCTGAGACGCTGGAGGTGAGCCCTGTTCCACCCTGGAGGATCCTGAAGTTTTCTGCCAGCTAGGTAGCTACCGTGTCCCTGATACTCCATGAGCTGGGCAAATGGCCCTCCGAACAGGCAGCCACGACCAAAGTGCTTGCCTCGGTAGACAAGCACCTACCCATTGCTGAGAAGGAACCCTGTGATTAGCCTGCCAGTTCTTGGTGTGTCTTGGTACGTTATCAATGCGAGCACGGTGGTCTCAAATGCAAGGAATCTGGTTCAAAGAGTTAAGGTTGTCAAGTGCAGAGGCCATTTACAAAGGACTTGCGGGCGTTGTGGGAAATAGGGAAATGCAAGGTGAACGTCCAGGTCCAGGAGTCTGCGGCACTAGGGCCTGGGTTTAGTGCAACAGTTCAAGGTGTGTGCGCTCAAGGCTGGGACTTCTAGGCTGGCGCTGAAGATGAATGGAATCTTCAGCTTGAGGATTTGTTTAGACGGCAACGTCTGAGCGAGTCTATGCTGATTTCATGAAAGGTGCACTCATCAACTTAACGCTCCGGGAGCAGGCGTTGGCATCTCTAGTTCGCAGGATTTTCAGCTGTCGAGCACCGGAAAGACATCATAATTAGATGATTTGGTGCGAGCAGGATAGGCCCGAGCGCCAAGAAAGACGGAAGACTTTGGAAGTTGAGGCTTTCAGCTTTCGGACCTGCATAAGAAGTCACCTCTGTCAAACTTGGTGTAGTTGCACGCTGTAGCAGGTATATTTTCCAAACTTGATGCCCGCGACCTCGCAGCCTCGACGACCACCAGCACTGCATCCTGCTAATCCTCTCCAATCCTTGAACTGCGAAAGGGGCCGAGCGCGGCATCGTAGTGTTGTACATCCCCAGATCCCATACACGCAAATTAATAATGATCTTCGAGTGCTGAGGAGTGGGCAGCTAGCAGCACGGTCGCTCCGGGCAAAGACATCTCAGCCTGCAGGACAGCCATCTAGCTGCAGAAGTAACGGAAAAACCTCAATTGAATCTTCGAGCCCTGGGGAAATGTAAGCAGTTATACTGCAACATATTGCAACGGGTTCTAGAGCAGTCGGGGTGAGGCTTGAAAGGCTTGAGAGCTTGGCGCGATAGGCCTGATGGGTTCAGCGCTGTCTTGGGGACTACAGACATCTGCAGCTTCTTGGCCAATTGTGTGGGGACCTCTAAACTGCTACCAACACCTTGGCCCAGACAACAATCTGTGACCGGTTTAGCCTGCAAAAGGACACAGATTCTCATGTACATATGATTGGCGTATGGAAATTTCAGAAGTACCCTCATGATCGTGCCGGATCTCCCATCCAAGCAACCACTGCATGTGTCTCAGAATTGGAATTGATTTATACATTGAGTCTCTAGCGCTTGTATGTCGGGAGGGTAGATAGGGAGTTGACCAAACAACCCAAGTCATCTAGAATAATGCAAAATCTTCAACTCTACTCATGGCAGCGCCCAACGAGCACGAGCAGCCTCCTCCTCGTGGTGTTCCTCACCCTCACCAGCTTCGTCCTGTCAAGCATGCGTGCACACGAGCATGTGAATTTCGGATCGGATGTTCTGTAAATGAAAGCTTGGAAGTTGGGCTTTGGATCGATTAGGGTTTAGGACCTGCGTTTGAGTAATGCTCTATCACAATTTGGGTCCACCTTCTGCCAAATTTAAAGGTGATTCTCCGGGATAGTCATGCAACAGTCAGCCACATTCCAGCTTTGGGGTGGGCGCGAAAGATTCAGCTACAAGCAGCGGCTTCCACACCACGAAGCTGGGCGCCACTCAAAACAAGCACCACAGACACATCTGGATCTCGTCTTGCAGGCTCTTGCTTCCCTGACATGGGCCAACCCGGACACATGCAAGCTCTTCAGATTCTGGGCTCTGCGGTCCGAGAAGAACTCTGAGTGCGTGTAGAGCTGGAACACGAGGAACATGAAGTACACAACGCCTTGGATGCTCAAGTTTGCCAACGCCATGCAATTCGGACTGGCAGTTCATGGTATTCATTGGGTCTGGCCCCTTTCAGCAGCAGAAATGGAGACAACTGTGCGCGATATGTAGGACGACATTCGACATGAGTGTGTCAGGTAACCTGGATTGTGAAGTGCCATCAGAAGCGCGGCAGATAGGTGCAGTCCCAACGCATGTGACACTTTGTGGCTTACTGTAAACGTGCATAAATTCATAATGATGAGCTTTGCCTGTTTGCAAGAGTCTGTTTTGGCAATCAAGAAGGCATAGTTTTGAGTGTCCGTGAACACAAACTCAGATGTCATAGCAAGTGCTGCCCCAAAATCCGCACGTTAATTACCTGCCCACGGGTCTGGATGGGTCACTCGGGAGCAAGTGCTATATTTCATCTCAGGGCGTGGAGAAGCCTCCCCAAAGCGAGACAACGCAAGGTCCCCAACTACAGGTAAACATCTCAGCCCTTGCTTTGGCTTCTTGGAATGCCGGTGCGACAGTTCTGCCTTCTGAGCCGCGCACATAGGAAAAGAGAGCAAATCCGGGACAGCAGCAGGATCTGAACAAGGACGTTGTGTGTAACAATGCCAGTTGTGAAGCAGCTGAAGCCCCGCCAGTAAAAACCAATAATCATGTTGCTGATGACATGAAACGAGCAAGAAAAGAAAACTGGCGATAATGATGAAATATGCTCAGAAAGGGCTGCTTTGGGTGGGGCTGTGCTTATTTGAAACCTGCTACAGTACCTCTGTGGGCTCAGGTGTCGACAGGGTATGGGCCAACTCCTGAAACAGTAGAGTAGCCCTGCATGACTACATGCTTCTTCTACTGTTGAATGCACCCTGTCTGCAACAACATCCTTGAATTCAGCACCACGAAGGCCCACCAAAAGTTGCAAAAGGGTAGTAGGTAGTGCTGTCCAGGCTGCCAAGAACGCTAGTAGCTTGTCAAGCAGCACTTGCTTTGAGGACTTTGCAAAGGGAAGCCACATCGGCCAGGTACCTCTTCGTCTGTGCTTCCCTGGATGGTCCGAAACCTGAGGCCATCTCATGTTGGGTCACGATCTAGCTTTCATGGCTTGTGTGTGAAAGCTGTTCCATGAGCTCAAGGTGTTGGCTTCTCAACATAAGGAAAGATGAACACACTCATCTTGGCCATCCTCCTGACCATCTTCCACTGAGATCGCGGCATTGTCGGCAAGCAAATGCTAATTGATGCTACTACCTGATCAGGTGCCGGGAGTAGCTTCTGGTTGGGCGAGGTGATCGGTCTTCAGAGCACGTGGCTACCTTGAGATGTTTTCTGAAAGACCGGGGAGCCATGTCTCAGGTAGCCCCGCAAGCGTCAGTCTAGACCGGAATGTGCGTTTGCAAAGACTCCCCAAGCCAATCTCCGACCCCAAACAAGAAAGGACATACATCACTGAATCCACACCTCCAGTCTCTTCAGGCCTTCCGTCTTCAAGCACTCCATGAACCCACTTGTTATGCACTACATCAAGGTTTATAAGCACAAGCCCAAGCTGAAACAACTCCCAACTCGCAGGGTTTGATGAGGCCGGTTTCAGCCTAGGAACAGCGAGACCCTGCACTTCAGTTCCCGTGCCCAAAGCCAACGCCTACAACCTTACCGTAAGACTCCTAGTCCCTGCACTTAGCAAACAGGATCCAGACCATCTGCCTGGCATGTCATGTTCGCCGCAGCACCCTGGGAGTTGAACCTGACACATGGGATACTTACGGCTGCCGAACGGCCAGAAGTTAATGTCTGCACCAATGTCTGCACACTTCTGTATGTCGGAGGACAGACCCTGCTGGCAGAGCAACCTTGACAAGACTCTCATCCAGCCACGAGCCGTGAACATCTGAAGGTACACATACACTCCAATCCAGGGGACATGGTTGACTGACAGCGACACAGGCACTGACCCGAAAAGCTGGCATTCCAGCCGTGGAGTAAAAAGTCAACAATGGACCTGGATTCCGAGTGGTAATATCCTGCGCCGAGGATGGCCTCAGAGGAACGCTTCAAGCTTCATGGTATGGGCTTCCGAGCATTCAATCCCAGTTTTGGGACGCCACGTCTGGGGTTTAGGTTTGGGCTCCAAGCATTGACATGGCTGGCTGTGGCTTGTGGAATTGAAGGGCTTTGCATCTAAAAGCGTTAAAGGAGCTTTACATATTTACCGCTGACAAACACCTGAGTGTCAATGAAATTGTCGTCCACATTGGGAGACTCGAGCGCATGGGCTTCAAAGTCACGGGTGTAAAGGTACGATACTCTGGAGATCCTGTACAATGCGACGCGGGGTTCAAGCTTTCGCACGACGCCAGGTGGACAAAGGACAAGCAGAAAAGTGCTTTTGATCACCAAAGGCCCCCGAGACAAGCACGTGGCTTGCACAGAATTCCCAAAGCCTGAACCGCACCCTGAACTCCCCAATACCGCTATCCCTAACCCCGGCCCACACCCTGCGGAATCCAGGAGCTCTAAGCACCAATGCAAGATGGATCCTCAGAACTGCCACCAGGATACCATTCCCAGCACCAGCAGCAGATTCGAAAGGATGGAGCCCAGGAGATTGCCCTGGGAAAGCATCCACTAGCCGGCCAGGCTGTGCAATGTGTTTTAATCTTTGAACCCCTATTTGTTCATCTTGGAGTCAAGACAACCCAGTCCAACACACGGACCATCCGGCCTGCACAACCCGAATGAGGCCTGCCCGAACAGCCTGGCGCAAATGGATTTGGGGGTCTGGGCTACCGAGTGTAGGCTAAGTCGTTCCGGAATTTTGCTTTCAATGCGATGCAACTTATTGAAAAGTATGCGGCTTCTGGCCAAAAAGCGGCAGCTTCATGGTTCCAGCGCTTGCGTCTAGACGCTGAGGTTCCGAGCTTCACGAATGTGCAGTCCTTAATTTGCTTGGGACTTCACGCCTTGGTTTAGGCTATTAAGAACCCGCGAGCCCAGTGCACTGCCCCAGCATGCGGGTCTGCATGGCCAGCCGACAACCTCCAGGCCTAAAAGCAACAAACACCTCAGCTTACCAGTGTGTTTTTCTTGTGCTGCAACCTTGAACTCTTGGCCCTAACCATGCTCTCATTGCTGGAGACTTATCAACCCGCAAGTCCGGCTTTCCGGCCTGAACACACATGATCATCTCTACTGCGTTGCCGAAGGTGGCATTGAGAAGGCCACCAATCTGAGAGATTTAGCAAGTTTTGGACAGGGCTCATATGCGTGCCGATTTGGGATAAGGGATTCGGGATTCAGGTTCGAGGATTCCGGGTCCCGGAGTCCGCCTCTTATGCTGCTGAGATGGATTGGCAAAATTGGCAAACAATGGCAGGCTTGCTTGTGTCTGGACAAGCAAACCCAAGCTGAGAAAAACCTCACCCAGAAAGCGCCTATCACTGACTGCATCATGATGGCAGCAAAACTTGTGCAAAGGAGCATCCCATCAACTCCATTCCTCTCATCCCATATCATGCTCTAGGATTAATTAAGCCTTTGCTATACTTCAAAGCATTGCGCCAGCTCTGTCAGAGGTCCTCTCATGCAAAAACTCTGGATGTTGGGAATACATGCGGCTTGCAGATGCGATATAGGAAAGATCTGGTAACGATTGGCCCAAGAAACAAGGTGCTACATCCTTGAGGTTAAACCTTGATCCCACGCCCCAAGGTCTCAGACACCAGCCATCTGCCCGGTGTGCGCGGACATCGCCTGACGTCTGTCAAAGTCCCAGGTATCCCGACATTGTCATAGTTGCCCTCTTGCATGCCACTACAAGCCATCACCATGGCCTACCTCTGCTACTGTCACCTAGGTCACCAGTGCTCATCGTGACTGTGATTGCCCTGATTACTGCAGCTGCTACCACTACGCTGGCCTCTGTAGCAGCACCCAAAATAGAGGCCAAGGGAACGATGGCCATAAAGTTGCAGCCAAAGACAACCTGGGCAATCTTCGTTTTGAGTGAGGGCTGTGGCCTCACTTGAAGCAGCTCGATTCTTCAGGAGAGCTCTTAGCTGATAATTTGTTTTTTGGCTGGGGTGCTCGAAGTTCAGGATGTGAGGTCTCGGGTTTGAGTACAAGACCATGGCACAAACTGGTATTCAGACCGTTGGCAGTTGAGGTGCTGCCATGGTAGGCGAGGCATTCGTGGCCAGCGAGATCAAGAGTGAGTTTTCCGAATTTTGGGCGGCTTAGGTTTACCATGGCTGCCAAATCGGTACTTCCGTAGGTCTCAGTGCTCAAGTGATTTGCCTTTTGGTTGCGGAAGGCTGCAGATGTCTTTGCCTTTGTGCTCCCAGAAGAAAGACAGCTACGAAGCTCCTAAATCTACATCCAAACCCTTCAAGATAGGCTGAAAGCAAACCTGTACGAAAGTAAGAGATATCATGCAGAAGGTTCCAAGCCCCAGGCGCTACCTTCAACTGCAGCCATGGGACAGCTGAGTTCCAACCCATCTCAGGCGCAATGAGGCCCAGGGGCACGAATACCAACAGCACATTCAACCTGGACAGGCCCAGTTAGTTGCGAAATTGATGGAAATTGGACTTCTCAGAGCTTTTTGTTTGCCTAAATAGTGCCCTTCAGGCGTTCGGGGTTGTTCCAAAATCAAGAGCCAAAGAGAACCTTCAAGCTCGGCCTGACCAGTCCCTACATTCGTGGGTGCTGAAAGCACTGATGCGCATGCTTACAATTTAAAAGGACCTGTAGACGGGCTGCAGCAGCTGCAACATCCAGGGTCTTAGAGCTTGATCGCATAAGGGGTTGGATAGTGGCTTTCATCCGAGCACTGCTGAAAGACACCCTCCAGGAATCCTGGTCTTTTTAACAATATTCTTAAAGGCCAGTGCATCTTGGTCGGGAAATTCTTTGCTGGAGTTTGGAGCTTCAAGGTTCGGTGATGTTCTGGGACTCCGGGATCCAGTTTTGAGGGCCCACTAATTACTATACAAATCAAAGAACTCTCAGGCTCATGATGGACCATACTCCGGAAGGTACCTGAACAGGGTCCCAGCGCTGCTCGTAGTCTTACTGCAATTCCTGGGAAGGAGGATGTATGGGGTACACAAGCTGGTGCAAGATTTCCTCCATCCACTTTTGCTTAGGCCCAAGCGGATTCAGGAACACGTTGAACCAGGCTTGCCTCTCTCTCTCCCAGAAGGTCCTTGGAGCCAAATAGGGATTACATGGGATTCCAACACCATCAAGAAGGGATCATCTAGAGGTTATCTGAAGATAATGGGGAAATGTGCATCTTCATGAACTTCAGGCGCAGCTGTGTTCCCACATTATCCGGGAAGGAGCAGTCTGTAAAATGCTTGGGCGCTTCTCTTAGATGTTCATGATATGGTCTGGGACTGTGTAGATGAAAGTCCCTCGTGGTTGCGACAGCGCTGTCAAGGATGTGCTGAAGGTTTGGAGCTTCTGCAAGGTAGCCTTTCCGAACGTAGATCCAAACTGAGGAGATGTCTAAGAGAGCTGCCTTTGCAGACAACCTCTGCTTTACGCAAAGCTGCTGACTACAGCAAGGGGGGCTTGTCTCACCAAATGAAAGATGGGGTCGCATGCATAGAAGCCTTGGATCACACAACAAAACATTGTTACATGTACCTGCTAGAATCTGCCATCAAAAGTGTGTGTGTGTGTACTCTACGCAACGTAAGATCTCCATGACTTTATCATTGCATTCTGATGTCTAAAATATACGACTGATGGTAGGACCAGCAGATCCCTGTACAATCTCATGGGTCACTGATCTCTGCCCTTTAACGCCATGGGTTTAAGCTAGGGTTTGGCAACCAGCCTCTTCTTCTGACAACAGGGCTAACGTTGGAAATCTCTGAAAAGACTTGCCGTATCTAGTGTTTGATCCACTTGTGCGCATCACCCTTTTGGGGCGCCGGCGTGGGGCCTTCTTTACCGCCTTGGCAGCTCATGAATGCTTCCTCATCCCTGCAGTAGACAGTGGAGATGCAGATGTAAACTTGTGTAGAACGGGGTTGTCTCCCTATTTCTTTCCCCCATTCGTCAAAAGAAAATGGAAACTGCGCTAGGGTGCTATCACAAGCACCGTAACCGACATTTGGGATCCATTCCTGGAGCTGCACTCCCTACATCTCCCTATTATGTACCAGGGTGATTGCCTGCCGCAGCTGAGCTGCCTAGCGAAAACTGCAAGGGAAACTTGAGTCAAAGTTGGAGGCTAGCATGGTCACGCCAGTTATTGCTGGCAGATCAGCGATGGTCTAGGTGCATGTACACCTGTGACGTCACCGCAACAGTAAGTAGCAATGGGTCACTAGAGGAGGCCGACAAATCTGGCTGCATGAGCAAAATCCCTTCCTTTTCTGGCAGCTCGCGTATGTTAGGTCTTTTGTTTAAGCTCTTGCTGCCAATCTCGGGCCCCTACAAACCAACCACACTACTAGTGCGTATGATGTCGGACAGTTGCACATTGGGGTGCGGGGTTTGGAACGGAAGGGCTTGAATGAAAACTTGAGTGCTTTCTACAAGAAAGTCTTGAAGCAGAAGCGCGTGCTGCACTTCAACCCCAGTTCGTAACCTTCAGCGCACGCAATCATGCGCCTCAAAGAGCCCTATCCAGATATCCTTGGCACTGGAAGGATCTCAGGCGCGGGCTTGCATGGTATGTGTCGCTGCCGGCATGTTTCATCAGCAAATAATTCGCTGCAGGTTTCCTGTAGGGGTTCGATGACTGTTGGGAAGGGGCGTCTTTGTTGGGTCTGCCTTGCTGTGGGAGTTTGCTCCTAGAGGAGGCAACGATCACAAGTGTGATAAGACGTTAACAGGCAGTCTAGGAACTAAAGATCAACGTCCAGAGCCTCTAAAAGCAAAGGGTCAACGAAGCGTCAGAACAGAGGACGTGGAGACCACAAACAAAAAGCAAAAACGCTCCAAACGCTCCAAACGCCCAAAGCTGCCAAGTCCTAAAACTTCCAAGCAGTGTCCAGTCGTACTGGTTGTAGCAACTACTTCTGCCACTTCTTCTACGGCTACTAGTCCTGCGACTACAACTACTCCTCATCGTCCTCCGGCCGCTGCTGTTACTGCTGGGCCGCTGTTGCTACAACTCTGCCACCACTACGGTTACTGCTGCTGGTCTTGCGGTTGACATTATCATGAACGCCCAGCAGGGAATCACCATTCCTGTCAGCAGCGTCTAGGATTTCTCTGGCTTCTTTGCTGTCTAATGTTGCAAGGCCCAAGCCCCAAGTCGTGTCGCTCCTTGGCGGCATGGCTCTGACCTCAGCAGCGGTCCTGCAAGCGGTTGAGGCACTCCGGCTTGCATCCTAATGAAGGTCTTCAAAAGGATTGTATAGTTGCTTCAGTTGGGTATGACTACATCTGAGGGAAGGTGCGCCCCCCTTTTCAACCATCCATATCGTAAGAGCCCAAATCCCAAAGTGACTGCAAATACACAACAGTCATCCCAACCGCCATCGCGCATAATATTCAGTGATGAGCTTGGACAGCAGTGATGAGCTTGGACAATCATAATATGCCAGGCCATGGGGCAGAACAACTCACGTGAGACTCCCATGCAACGCTACCAATCTGTATCTTGGGTCTCATGCGCATACGAGCCCACCATGATGAGAAAGTAATGCTCTGGCGAGGAGTGTACCCAAGACTCAAGCCCTATCCGAGCATCGAAAAGTGATCTGGCATGCCTACAAGCAGCAGCGGCTATGTTCAGAATCTTGGATACCCCTTATCCGCATGACCGCCTAAAATGGAGTCTTCCTGGAGCATGCCCCAACCACTCAAGGCCGTGACCTCTTTGAGAGTCACAAGCGTCAAGCGGAAACTTCTTTGAGCCAAAACAGCGAGCGGGTCGATTAATAAAAGCTGGATGGAAAGCCCTATATTCATGGGTCCTGGAATTTGGTCACGGCGCCACGACGATCTTTGCCCAAGAGCGTCTTTCAAAGCTCATATTATCATTTGTGGTCAAGCTCACTACGAGCTGATTTGTGAGTGGCCTTCCTCCACGTGCCAGGTTATGTCGTGGAGAATCACACGTTCTAGATGTGTACCCTCATTTTCGATCCAAAACCAGACTTGTATGGCCCGGGTAGGTTGTAAGCACCGTGCAAAGTCACCTATCTAACCGGCACATGTCACGATGTCCTGGAGGCTTTCAGTTGAATCTGCCCAAACACAAGAATTAGCCTCTTTGCAAATTGTCAATTTTCTAACTGAGCTAATTCAACCCAGTGCAGTATGCCCTCCACCGCAGATCTTCTCGTAACAGCGGTCTTGTTCTGTTTCATTTCTATTACAAGTAGCGTGTCAGATTTCATGGCTCCACTTAGTGGATTGATTACAGACTTCAATGACCCAAAATACAGTAGCGGTCCAAGAGTTCTAAACGTCCTTGCGGAAACGCATCCCGAAATACCTTGAAAAATCCGTAGCAACCAATTTGCAAGCCCTGTAGCCCTATAGGAGGCGGAGAAACGCAATGAACGAACGACCCAACTCAGAGGCTTCGAGCACCACCTGAGACAGCGCACACAACTGGGGTCCCCGCTCGTGAGGTGCAGGCGCTGCCGTCACCCTGGAATGGCAGTTTTCGTGGCATTGCTCCGGATTTGACCCTGTCATAGGTTGCTATGATCCCGTAGCATGCATAACCAGGGCAATGAGTTATGACCCATTTTCTCCTGTGTTGCCAGACCCCGCTTTTGAATAGCCACCTCGATATGCCAGTTGTCAGCGAACCTCCATGACAGACCAAGAACATTGACAGCAATGGCATTCACACAACAAAGCCAACGAAGCAAGTCAGAGCTGTCTTATCCAAACTGCAAGAGCCGAAAATGTGTTGAAGCCATTTGCACGGGGCTGTGAGAGAACATAGACTTACACGCCGAAACTAGGGGCCAATCATAGGTTCCCCGGCAGGGACGCTAGCCAGGCATGCATCTGCATGGGTACGAATTCAAGCTAAGGACCTTTGACTACTCGATGAAGCGTAGATGGACCGTTTTGCTGAATCCCTTTTGAGGCTGAAACTTTGAGATGCTCTCTTCTGTGCCTGGGATGGTCGGGCAGAAGACGCTTTGCCGGTGAATTGCTGCGGGCCTCCAGGGGGCGGCACAAACAAAACAGGTTTCCGCCGAGCATGACAGACGCCAGAAAAAACAAACGATGATTCCTCAGAAGCATCTCAGAAAAACGGCATCTGACAACTTTTGAGCATCCTGCACACATTTTCAAGATGGAATCTACTGACATCTACTGACTAATCCTCACAGGCAACAACGTCGTTGCGAGCAAAAAACTTACATACACTACGAAGAGACGACGAGATATCTCTGTTAGGCCTGCACGCTTCAGTCGAAGGATAGGTAGCCCATGACTCTGTCTACGGGTCATGCCCTAACATCAAAAATTCAGCTTAGTGCAAGTCAGCGTGCTGCATAACAAGCTGAGGCCAGCAATCATTTGATCTGCTCTTGCTCGCCCAACGGCCAGGCGAAACATGCCGGCTCAAAACTCAATGCCGTATTCCTCAATTCAGCAGCCTGGCGGCGGCGACCGCAGTTGCGGCAGAAAAGGGCATCAGCCATGTACACCGTGCCTGGCAGGGGAAAACAACTTGCAAATCTATACCATGTTTAGTAAGCTCAGGAGCTCAATGAAAAGCTTTCCAGTCAGCTATGGAGAAGGCAAGGCCGGGGAGCGACACGGAGGCTGTCCGGCCATGTAGTCCATTTTCACTGCGCAACTGTGAGTTTTGGGCGTAGAGCCACACAAACCGAAGAAGGCCAAAAAAACTGAATGCCCTAGCCTCAACCAACCGCAAAGTTTAAGCTGCGCACTGCGAGCACGACAAACGAATCATCACAAACAGGTGGCATGGGAGAACAAAAGAAGTCAGTGTGACGCATGGCTGGGAGGACCTAAAACAAACACAAACACCAAATCCTCACTTCTTGAATCTAGTCTTGAAGGCCAAACCCAAGCTGAAAGCGGAAAACCCTAAGACTTTGGCAGCGCCACCGCAATGCGGGCAAGTTGTGTCAGGGCCGCCCTTAGTGGCCCCGGCATGATGCATGCAGCGCTGGCATGTTAAGTCCGAGCGAGCCTTTGCCCTACTGCCACTCATCCTCCTCCTACGCCTCCTCCTGCTGCTGTCACAGCCACCAGTGCCACCCCCACGGACCTCTGTAAGGCCATGCAGGAAACAATGCCATGTTTTTCATACCATATGGCAGTGCAAGGAAGGATGGCAAACTACGGGCCATGAGTTCAGAGCAGGCAGCAGGAGTAGCAGCTACCCCTGATAAGAAATGACTTGATGCCACACTGCACCTGGCCCTTGCATTGCTATTTTTCCAGGCTAGGATTTTACATGGAAAGCTCCTACACCCACACCATCACAAGGAGTCTAGGCCCCCAGCGTTACGTGCGGCCTCGCAGTGCTGCATGTCTGGGTTTGGCTTCATTCGGCTCTACAGAACCAATGCACGAACCCGAACGTGTGGTGTTGAATCAATTGAATCTTTCCCTGTACCCGTTAGCCCAAACTCCGACGCGCGGACCTTACCAAGCCTTCGTCGCTCTGAAATCCAGATACTCAGAATATCTGGCCTCAAGCGCCCACAGCCGGCAGGCTGCTGTGAGCAGACGTACCCATCGGCGCTGACGAAACCTGCATTAACTTCACAGGTCACATGCAAGCTGGGGTTGTGGCCAGTGGCTTGAGAGGAGATGCTTCAATGACCCTCCGCGAAGTTCAGGCCGGCCATGAGCCAAATCTAAAGTTTCTGAAGCCTCAAGACACCCCTCAGCGCGAGGAGGGTGTCGGTCGAAGATTGGCAGAAGCATCGCTCCAAGCATGCAAGCGCATGGCCATGGAAGCGGGCCGATGGGATGCTGAGATTGCTTAGCATGAAGTCATCTCGAAGCACGCCCCTCCTCTTGCCTGATATGCCCAAAGCAATCCTGGTTGTGCAACATTCACAACAAGGCGCTTTCCGGGGCCGCGTGGAAGGCCAGAGGACGTTCAAGGATCATATAATGTCTACATACCCTGTCTAGAAGTCTTTACATGAAAGGCAGCTGGCAAGGCACCTATGAGCGGCGGCGATGGCAGCGCGCTGTTGGCGAGCTGCGGCGCGCCAACACCGGAGCCAACCACGCGCCTCTTTCAGCTCGGTCGGGGCAGCTTGTGCAAGACTGCTATCCCCTTTCTTTTCCTGTTGATGCGATTCGTGGGGACTGCTATGACTTGCAATATGCTATTACCCTGATGGTGATGGTGGTGATGACAAACCGTCGCATTGCTACAACCTTTCAATGCCCCCTTACGGGCCATATCTTGAGGTCTATTGAGCTGCATGCAGGGATTACCTGCCCAAATATCAAGATATTCCTCTGTAAAGAAGAGCAGTGTATTCGGGACTGTATTGCTGGGGGGATTGCAGGATTTCATTGCTCGGGGGAAATGCTTATAAGTCGCATGACAAAAGCTAGCATGCACTATTTTGTTCTGGACCCTATATACATACATACATACATACATACATACATATATATATATATATACAGCACGGGGTTTTGAGTTGTGTAATAGAGCCTGCGTGGAGGATCATGTGACTTTTGTCTGACTGTTTCAGTGATAGCCGCCGGAAAGCCTACGGATTCTGGTTTTGGAGGGCTTCTACCTAAGACTTCTTGAGGGCGTGCCAGGTCTCTGCGAGAATCATTCAACGGATTCAGGGTTGATGGTCTCAAGACCGGGCCCCCACTGTTGTGAATTCATTGTGTTTGCAAATGATTCAAGAACAGGTGGCATTGGATCTCGACAAGGTTTCTGGCCTTGCAAGCTTTTCAAAGAGGTGCCAAATGCCGGTGAGCCTTTAGATGAGCTTCTAGTCACAAATATGAATAACAGGTACGGCTTGTGTGGTTCTTCTTGTTTGGCCCGGAACCTGGTGCGATGACTTACACTGGGCACAAGTGTGCAGAGTCAACGGTAACCGGAACATGTTTTGAGATCTGATCTGGTAAGCGCTAAGAACACTCGTTATGTTCTCATCCACCATAGCCCTACAGGCCGCCACCTGCCAGAGTGCTGCAGCCTCTGAGGCGGCGAGGGCACTATCTGCGCGCCTTTGAGCCACGCAGCCTTGGCTGGCAGATCCCTTGTGAGTTTGAGTCCCTTGGGTTTCCCCAAGGGCTTTGGGTCGTGCAACGTTATGACCGTGGATTCCGGTGCTGGGCTGAGTGTTGTAGCTGTCTGAGAAACCTCAGACCCTGGAGAATACTTAAGATATCTACTCGCACAAGCAATGAAAATTACAGAGCCGCAAGCATCAACCCTTTCTGAAATCATCAGTGAAGTGGCGGCACCAGACGCTGAATGCTCGCCCGGCACAGCCCTGGCGGATGTTTAGTTAAGGTGAATCAGAGAGCAAGGGCCTTGCCCTGAACCTTGAACGTCCTGAATTTGGAACTCAACCAACGAGGCTACAACAACACACTCAGTCGCGTCAGCAAGGCTCTTCCTTCCTTGCCCGCGCCCTTATCATGCCTCAACTTTCACGCATACAGGCTAAGTTATCCCGCAGCTGTTTGCCTGATGTGCGGGGACGTGCTACAGTACCTCGATTCAATGGCATAAATCTACAGCGCTTCATTTGTCCGTTGCGTTTGCATCAAAGCTTCATTTGTCCGTTGCGTTTGCATCAAAGGAAATGTGGACTTCAAGGTCATGCGGGCACAATCAACATTTCTTGACGCATATGTGTTCTAGCTACGCCTCACAGCAAACAACTGGGTGCAGCGCCAAATTCCTTACGCTTTACTTTCTGTTGCAATGAATATCCTGCACACAGAATGCATGTTTCCATGTATGTTGCTCGTGCACGGTCATACAGGTCCTCGACACCTGAATGGCCGGTAAACCGCCAAGCCTGCAGCGTTAGGAAGACCAGGCGGACACCCAGCCGCCTTTGATGCATCAGGGAGTGACTTGGCAGGTCTGTGGTTACAAAGGTATAGAGTTGATGAGATGTTGCCCTCAAGGGTGCGTGAGGTTGCAAGGTTGCAAATATGAGCAGGTTGTTTCCCCTCGACATTGGTACAACCCAGATCGGCAGCGCATCTAGGTACTGTACTTCTAACACCGTCCCGGGTCAACTGGGTCAGCGATGGCAGAGAAGTGCGCATCAATCCTCAGGCTCGAAGCCTGTTTCATGTTGGACCCAGCTCCTGCGCACCGCCCCGCAAAGAAATCATCGCAACTACAAAGACAGCTTCTAAGAACTATAGGACCCCTAACACTCGTGACTGAGTCCAGCCCTCGTTCAAAATGATGAGCCGGACCCCAGGCGTCTCCGCAAGATCTTGCATGAAAACTTACACACTTCCTTTCAACGATGCGTACCAATGTCATACATCCTCCACCTTTAACGCATTTGAAGAGAAGCTCAGCCCACCTTGCGGAAACTGGCTGACGCCGCTCAAGCTCCAGGGTGCCAGCCTAGAGGTGGACTCACTGGCTCTTGCATGTTGCGCCAGTGACTAATTGCTGTTTGTATTCCAGGAACTCTAGGAAGCAGGACTCCCCAATCGTGATGCAAAGCTTCATCTTGTTGACAATGGCCAATCCGTACGTGCAGAATCAGCAGGCCTTTCATAGGATTGTTTTTTGACACGAAGCTCCATCCGCCAAACTTCCTGACAAAACCTTGGGCCTTATGTCTCTGAGAAACCTATGCTTTTGTGCCGTCAACATATACCTTAAGACAATGACCCCCTTAAGTTGCGCTGAGGCTGAATGCTCATGGGCGCTTGGACATGCACAGCCACGGAAATCGCATCCATACGACAACCAAATCCGAAGACACGAAAATGCATGCAATCTTGCACTTCCTTCAAGTCCTGTATCAGGGTCCAGAGCAGACTCATACAGACCATGTTAATCATATGTTAATCATCAAGGGAACACAGGGCTTGCATGATGGGAGAAGGATGCACAACTGAGCAACCAGCAGGTCACGCAACTCTACTGAAGAACCCGGCCTGCATCAGCTGCGCACCTGCCTCCGCCAAAAGGTCCGCAAGCTCCTGCAGTATTTCATTTAATGTTGCTTTTGGCTCCAGGGCTTTGCTATACTATTTCTGAGACCAGACCACGGGTAAAGAGTTTACAACTACTTTTCAGGTGCCAGAAACGGGGTAGGAGGGTTCGGCAGTATTGTCCGAATGTGGTCATGGGGTTCAACCGCATGGTGTCCCACAAATGTGTTGTTGGCAAATGAGAGACCACCTCCAACATGCAGGCCGTCATCCACGGTAGGAGGCATTCAAGCACACCCACTTGTTCTGCTGTCTGAACATACCTCGTCAACTATCAGATGTAGACAGCAAGACCAGGCCTGCTGCTTGTTGTGCCAGTGTGTTTCCTTGCCTGTGCAGTTGAACACATCATGCTTCTTCGTCTACATAACAGGTTACTCACGCCCTGTGCCTTACGAAATCGTTGCTGTTCCTTCCCTCCCTGGCTGGCCAGACCCAGTGAAAAGAACATAAGAAGAGGGGCACCGCTGAAGACTTCTCACCTACGACACGAGCTTTGTATGGATTACACACACTATCAGACGCTTCAGCACACAAAAAGCAAAATAGCACTGAAGCCTGCAGAGCACCACCCAATGCCACACAGAATTGTGCAGCAAGTTTCTTGGTGGTTTCGGCTTCAAGCCCAGTTGCAAACCAAGCGCCACGCTGCGAACACTTGCAGAGCCAGCTGCGCGTCACCTGAGCTTTGCAAGTTAGGCTCTCGGCTTTGCGACTGGCCCTGACACGCTTCGTACTAATTGGAGGTGCAGAATGACTTGCATTGCAAGAAAGAACGTCAAAAGCTCCGCTCCTTCCGGCCACCACGCTTTTCCAAGCAATGCAGGCGTTGCAACAGCTCTCGTAGTATACTAGAACGTACTTACGTTTTGGACTACAATATCCGAGACATCAATTATTTAGAATGTCTCGCCTTTACAGACTTCTACCGTTGCAACACTATCGTCTTCCACCACTTCAGCGCTGAGCACTGAGCTCGTTACAATACTCAATGAAGGCACTCAGATTCTTGGGGAAGGGTCCTGGCCGTGCTTGTGGACGCCTAGGGCTTACAGGTCAACAGGACCTCGAGATTGCCCTTGATGTAGAGGCAACATGGCAAAGCCAGTGATGGTCCTTAAAGTTTTACAAAGTCCATCAGGCTGTCCGAAGCTGTTTTTGCACAATAAAGTGCGTGCCATATGATCTGATCCTTTTCTGCTGCAGGTTTCAAACCAAGATGCGCAGACTCCAAGGTCTCACTGACGGGCCTGTCTGAGCGAAAGCCTACATGCCTCTCAAAGCCCAGGTCCCCGCCACTGTAAGCTTGACCTCTAAGAGCTTGACACCCAAAGCTCTCAGAGCGAGACCCTTGCACCCACATTGAACCTGAACTGCAGCAGGGCACCGCTGCAACGTGCTCGGTCTGCGCGGCGCGACGACATGCGTAAAGCAGCCACTTGGCGAGCCCAAGCGAGGAAGAGCCGGGACTTCCGGGCCACATCTGTTCAGAGTTCTGAACAATTGAAGTCACGTGCGCTGGTTGCAGGGTCACAGTGCACGACTATGATGACATGTTCCCTCTGAATGATATTGCTTGCAGACGTTTTGTGGAGTTTGAGCTATCGGGTACAATGGATGCGTGTGAAGGTCTTCTGGAAGAAGTTTGGAGCATTTTTTGCTACAGGGCACTCGTTGAGGAAGCTTTAGAGAGGAGAAAACTCAGTTCATCGGCTCTGGATGAACACGTCACACATATACTGAAACAGCCCAAAACAAACCATGCAGATCCTTGCCACATTTAGCGATAAAACTTGGAAGACAAGCCATGCTGAGGTCATCATTAACTACTACTAGTATTATTACTATTAGGCATATTACTATTGCTAAAATAGTGTTTTGATTCTTACTATGGTCAACATGTCGTTGTCATGCAGCTTTCGAAGCCTTCGCCCACCCTCCGCGCAGCAAAGGCCACAGTGCCATGCCACTGCAGCTGGTGCTGGAGCTCCTAGAGACTCAGGAAATCGCAAGCAAATGTCAAGAAGGGTCTTGAATCGCTATGCTGGCAAGCAGCCCGCCATAAGGATTCTTGATTTGGGGTCGCACCTTCTTAGCACCTTTGGGCCGGCAATGGGGAATCTCTCTGCTGGTCTTGCAGTGACACAGTGGACCCAGTGGAAGCTTCAAGTCTGCTTGCTCCTCCTCTTGACAATGTTAGCTTGCATAATCCTCGGTGCTTTTCTACACAGGGGCTGTAAAACAGGAAGCACCCCTCGTTTTCGGGAACCTGTACGGGATAAGTCCGTGAGTCTGACGGAATTATCGCTCATGAGTCGAGCGCAGTTCTCCCAGGTACTAGGAGAGATCAACTGCAAGACACTGCAAGTAATCTGCCCCAAAGTTTGCGCCCCCCGCGTTGAGTGCCACACTCAAGCTTTAAGCCCTTTAAGCGCTTTACTCTCTAAAGTGGATGAGGCACGTGCAAAAAGAGCTTAGAAGGCCAGGATACGAGCTTTGCTGAACCAAGCTCTGAAAGAACTGGACGGTGCGAATCCCACATACCAATCCGGCAGCAAATCTAGATGCTGTTTACCCAAAATGCAGTCCTGGCTTTACTTATGGTTCTAGCCTTCCTAGCCTTTCACTCCTGTACTGGGAGCTCATGGCACTTGGCGTCAACATTACTTGTTCGGCCTCCATTGGTTTCCGACATGCGTGTCCCTTCTTAATCTCCCGCTTTTGGGCTCTGCCTCGGGTATTCTCACAGCCCTGGCATCGATAAATTAAGCCTATCGTTATAGGATACCCTCTGGATCTTCAGGATGTTTGCGATCTGCGCAGCAACTACAGCCCTAACAAAATTGTGTACATGGTAATACAGTAATATTCAGAGCCGTGCGAGACTGGCCTTTTCTTTCAAACCTTCTAGAAGAAACTGGGTGTAGAGGTGGAAGTTGCACCGCTGATGCGCATGAGCAAGAGCGTCCACGAAAGTGTAGCTGTGCTACGCCGCTACGCAATGCTCCCAAGCTTCCTGGCGGACCTCTCTGGCGCTCTCCTGGCGGCGAGTCTGAAACATTGGTTTTGGGATAGTCACTATTTGAGCCAAGGAAACCGAAAATCACTCAACATGCAGACTTCATGGTGTATAAGAGCGTGCAAAAAAGGAGCTCTTTGATACTGTTCAGCTTTCTTGCAGGAGGCCTGCGTTTTAGGGCTGATTGAAGCCTTTTTCCAAGACCTGCAGTTCTGTCGGTGACCACATGAACACTTGGAACCTGGAGGACTCAGACCTCAGTCCCGTCAGTCCATGCTCTCGCTGATCTACGCGTGATCGTCCAGAGACCCGCAAGCTGGCAGCTGCTCGCTAAAGACCAGGTTCTACGATTCCCTAACAGAAGTCCTCAGAGTCCTTTCAAGCCTGCAAGCTGCTTACCGGTACTACTACGAACTGGTGACTGCCGCCATGTCTTACAAGGAAATATCACCTGCCTCCTGGCTTCTCTGCAGTTGCAGCCGCCACTGAGCGAAAGCAGCGTTGCGCAGCCACCAGTAGCCTGTCGTCTAAGGAGAGGTTCCACCGCTCAGCGTCCAAAACTAGCAGGGCTTTAAACTTATCTCAGGCATGGGAACGTAAGCAGCGCGGGAGCCTTGTGGCCCTGTTGTGCAGCCAAACGACTGTCCCGTGCATCCCGCGCACAGCTCAGCAGCACACAATCATGGTGGTCAAGGTACAGATGGTATCTCATGCATTAGGCTAACGAACGGCACTTCAACCGTAAGCAGTAAGGGAAAACACTACCAGTTGCCGCTTGCAAGGGGGGGCCTTGCAGCTCGCGGCTAAACGCAGCGTGCATGACGAAGGCGAGCTGCAACACTGCCTCAGCGAGGGAGATGTGATTGGCTGCTCAGGGCTGGGTATTCTTATCGACTCAGACTAGAGTCTAGAGACTGGCAGGGCAGGCTTAAGCTTTCGACGTAGCCTGTTGGAAGGTTGAGGGGATATCAGGCCTCGGGGCTACCAGTATGACTCAAACAGTCGCTTGGAACTTGACGAATCCAAGAAGTTGTGACATGACTCTTGAACTCTGAGAGATCAGCAGCTAAACAGCATCCCAGGAAAAAGGCTGAGCTGAGCTGAGCTGCCGCGCGCCATGCTGCCATCATCTTGGAGAGGCAGAGCCTGCCAACGCAGTGTTCAGCTTTGACTCGCGCACCACGCCGCTTTCTTAGATGTTCAGCCATTTCCACGTAATTTTGCAATCTCGGCCCGTTGTGGAAACCCTGCAAGTTGTCTTCCCTTCTTGCTCATGTTCACGAAATGAATGACGAAAAAGGACGGATACCAAAGGTGACAGGAGAAGACACATCTAACCCCCACGACTCCCAGGCCTGCTCCGCCAGCGATCTCCTTGTCTGTCGACAAGGCCGCTAAGCTGAGAGCTTGCAAGCTCCTCCAGAAAAAAACTCTAGAAAAACGTGTTCCTGAAAGTTTCTGGAAGAATCTGTGGGATGCCCGTGCAACCTTTTAAAACTTGAATTATACATCTCCTAGACAAAGACTTATGACTTATGGGCACTGGACCAGACCTGAGGTTTGAGGCTATGCGAACCTGAGGAAGGACTCGCCTTGGTGGGTCGGATATTCGGGGAACAACCGTGAGGATTTGGTTTGGATCATGCTTAAATTAATCACTTGCGCGCATTCTAGTCACAGGTGGTAAGGTCTACACTTTGTTGATTGTTCACGTGCAGTTGAAAGACTGCATATTGACGGCTTCTACTATGGATTCTGCTACGATTGCTTACGCGCACATTCTAACCCAGGGTCCATTACGTTTCCATGCTGTTCTGTCAACTGGAAGCCTGACATGCTAACGAGTCACCAAATCAAAAGCTTTGACAGCTCGCGGACTTTCACGAGCACTCTGGAATCCAGGCTGTAAAGCGCATCTTGACCTACAGCTACTACTGAAGCCAGAAGAGAGCTTATCCAACCCCATCAAAATATTGCAGAAATAATCCCACCGCAAAGAACCCCTGTAATCCTCGTGAGTTTTCCTTCAGAATGCTCTCAAAGCTCCATTCGCCACCCAAGCCTCCATGGCAGTGACACGGCCTTCCGTGGCCACATCCCGCAGAGCCGCAAAGGTCGCATGTGCCAAGGCCGCGTCGCCTGTTCATGGCTTTCAGTGTGCGGGTCCCTTCGGCGCGTGACATGTACAATCTGTGGATATGGTGAAAGGTACCGGCCAAAGCTGAGCGGGTTGAGTGCCAGTGTGGGTGTGTTGCCAAATCAGGGCCTCTCAAACATTGCCATTTCTATTCAGTTCAGGAATTGAGTGGATTAGGGAGCAGTGTGGACGAGGCACGCCTTTCTATACTTCAGTGCTACTGCGCCTGCAGCATCGAAACACTTACATAGGTGATGCAATATGGCATGCAAAAACTGGCGCATTCACCCTCAGAAGCAAGAGCAAACGCAACTGTTGGATCCTGATGACCGGCTCAGCAAAGTGTACTGCAATCTCAGTTTTACCGAGCTCTTCTGTCCAGGCATGAGCCCAGTTCCCAAACCAACGCATTGAGTGCCTCCTCTCGCCTTGGCCGCTGCAACGCGTCGACCTGATCGCAACTGGGCAGCCTCAGCATGTGAGCAGAGGCCAGGTCTTCCTTCCCAGTGAAGCGAATTTGTCTAATGAGGGAGACGGTGAGCGGAGAAGCTTGAGGATCAAAAACACCCGTAGGCCAGAGCAGAATATGGTTTGCACAAAAGCTACATGCAACAGCCCTCACCACAATGGCTTGCCGCGGCACCATGAAGCGCCATGATGTGAAGAGCCTTCGGGGGTCAAGAAGATCAATGGTGTTTTAGAATCGTTGGGGCCGGGCCTTTGTTTCTGTGGCCTATCAGCTCTGAGCCCCATGGCCCTTGATCAAGGCTCGAGATACACACCTCGCCACCAGCGATCCGCAGTAAGTAGTTTGCTGGTGTGTGTGATACCTGGATTTTGGCAACTGTCCAAACCAAGTCGTGTCGCAGCACACATACAAAGAAATTGAGCAAACTTGATGACTACTGAGAAGCAAGGTCTGCCAAGGTGCGTCCCGGTCGCTCGACAGCTGGAATACAGGTGCTTGATAGTGTCTCTTAGCCCCAACAGCAGCATCACCACCACTCCAAACTGGATTTCCATGCATCTGCACCCACGAAACGAAGCCTCAAAATGCGTGTACTTAACCCTGATCAAGCCGCAAACCCTGTAACCCCGAACCCCTAAACTCAAGCCTGTCGACCCAAACCCTCCATGATACCTCGAGCGAAGCGCGCGCTCCACCCGCCGCGGACCCCAAGCTGCCAGAAGTGCTCGCTGGGGTCTTCGACGCCTTGCTTTGGTTTTATGCAGGCGCCTGGCAAAGGTAGTTAGACAATTTGAGCAGTATGTCTTGGGCATCTTAGCCGATTTCAAAGTGTGCAGACACGGTTGCCCTTTAATTCATGCTCAACCATTCATCAGAATGAAGAAGGTCATTGATGGCACTTGGGGATGAAGCTTTGCTGACAAAACCCCAACTTCTGCAACTTCTGGACTCTGTCTCCTGACTCCAAACCTGTCACCGTAGGAAATCCTGACATGCAGAAGATCCAGCAGCATAGAACCATATTTGCCAGAAGACGTCGCCCAAGCGCTGAAGACCTGCAGTCTTATCTTGTGGTGGGCTTCACGGGATCCAGAGGCAGCAAATCTCTGCAACAGTTCAGGCTCTGGGCTTTTGCGCTCTTGCAGCCCTCTACCTTTACTTTGGATACAAACTAAGGGGCAGTTGATGCGAGACAGGTCATGATCCTGATGATTACTTTCCTGCGTCCGATTCCAAAAGTTGATTTTAAAGTACTACATCCGTTTCAAACCCTGAACTGCAGAAAATGCCCGGCATGAGAAGTCTCTGGATAGCCCCGCTCTTCGCTTTGGATGCCTTTGGAGAATCAGACGAATACGTCCCTGACTCCGATTGCCAACCTTCTGAAGCCAAAATGTCTCCCGACACCCAACATTGGTAGCTGCTGCGCAAATGTCTTACCAGGATCTCCAGGGACTAGCATGTTCGTTGGGGGTTAAACCTACGCCTGAAGGCTTATTGAGATTTCACCACCAGCCTCAGAGCAAATGAGATGCCATGCTGCTGAAAGCCATATTAGTGGCTACAAAGTTTCTTCAGATCAGTTCGCAGAAGTTGACCCAATGCTTTGGGCATCTGTGTGAACCTCTTTTTCGGGGTAAGGCGTGCATTTGGGATGGTCCCTCCTCATCCTGGAATCAACTAGGTCACACGCTAGATCCCAAATTCCTGAATGCCCGTCCTGTGCTCGGAGTGCGCGCTCCCGGTGCGATGAAAGAATTTGAGCTGCGCTGCATCCACGGGCCTGCCGCGGCTCAGGAAGTCGGAAATTTCAAGCCAGGTCGTGGATATTGAGCCGAAGCCCATGAGGACATTGTCCAACTCTTGCCGCTCTTTTTCCCTGAATGCAAGACATGGCAGAACCGTGCGCCATGTCTGCAGCGACACTACAAGCACTAAGCCCTATGAACCCAAATCCTCCTGAAAAAAACTTGTATTACGAGAGCGGACCATCCAAAGGAAACTGAGCAGCAAGCCCTCCGCTGTATCAGACTTGCTGTTTAAGTTTAGGTTTGTGAAAGTGTCTCAGCGGGTTGCGGCATCTTTGGAAACCCACAAGACCTTGGCAGAAAGTGGGCTGCAATCCAGCTCAGGTTTGCTGGAACTATATCCTCACTAGGCACCTACACTTTTGTATAAAGTGTCGTAGCAGGGTTCTGCTGGATATCTTGCCTTGAGGTCTCCAGCTGTCTGTGCCAGCTCCCGATCGTTCACGGCTTGCCGGATGACAGAGCAGAGCTCACGCCAGCGAAAAAGCACCTGAAGAGCCGCACACTCGCTCTTTGCGCCAACTAAGGATAGCAAAGTCAACAAGAGCCAGGCAGAATGCTTAAGTTCGGGATATTCCCAAAACCCTTTGGGAAGCCTGAGCCCGACATTTCACTGCCCGAACACCAAAGCAACATGCATAAAAGCCTGGAGACCCGACTTGACCTAACGATCCAACGGATCCCTTGCCAGAGGCCAACGCCTTCCCCTACGAACCTGGAAGCTATGTATATTTGTGTGTATATATATATATGTGTGTGTGTGTATATACATATGTATGTACGTATCTATTTAGATCTAATTATTCATCTATTCAGTTATTTATTTATGACTGCCTACAAGGTCCGGAAAGAGGGGCGCTTCCAAAGGGGTTAGTAATTAATCTTGCCTAAGGAAGCCCTTAGGATTGCCGGGAAGCATACGGGTATTGAACATTACTTTGCTTCCTCGCTTTCTTACCCCCCAGAACCAAGCCCCCCTTCGCCTGGCCCAAGAGAAGCGCAGCAGCTGCGGCACTTAGTGCCGCAGCACCCCGAGCCGCGGCTTTGCGGCCACATGCAGTCTTCCTGCAGAAGACAGTAAGCCATAGCGGAGTTAGGAGCGGGGCGCGCGCTTGGGTTTCAGAGAGACTTGGATGCCAAGAAAGCTCACTTACAGTGTACCTACTGTTTTTTTAACTTCTTTGTACCTTGTCAAGTCTCCTGAGTCAATGGCCGAAGTCAAGAGGCCGTGCTTGTCATCTATACAGGAGCTACGACAGGAGCTATTAACGGGTTCAGGAAGCCTTCTGGTACCCTGCATGAACACATGAGAAGCTACAACGTAACCGCAGGCCAGGTTGGAAAGCACCCTGCTCGCATCTGCTTTCTGAGTTGTCAATGTCGCCCTCCGCGGTGCATTACTTCCTTTTCGACTTCTTTCATACCCTCGAACTCCAGGATATCACTTTTCTTACAAGAGCATCGTATTCATCTTTCGCCTCGTGTGTTCCACATAGCAGCAGTAGCAGGCAAGACCAAATGGTATCAGTCATGCAAAACTTAAGACCTGACGGTGGAAATTCTCGCCCGAAACCTCGTGCCCGAAGCAAAACCTGAAGGACAAACTACGCCAGCAGACCTCCTGCTACCACTGTCGGAATTTGGAGCACCTGAAGTCTCTTACAGTCCATCCGGTCTTGGCTCACATTGCAGCTAAGGCGGCGCCCAAGCCAGAAGCGGCGCCTGAAGTGCCGCCGGGTAGTGACCACTGCCTGCTGGCGATGAAGGGTCTGCGGTTCTGAGAAGATGCTGAGCCTGTAAAATGCGCTTTCACCAGCCTCGCTCCACGGAAGTGAAGGGGGGAGCCGGGTTTGGCTCATCTCTTGCTGCGCATCTAGAGGTACATCAACCTACTTACAGGTCTTGGTTGGAAGCAGGGCTTAACTTCCAATGGACGTTTTGTGCAATTCTTTCCAGCTGAACTGCACACTTCTTGAGTTGCTTGAAGTCCTGCCATGAGCACAAACCTTCCCTTTTGCAGTTCTCATGAGATCCTCGGAGAACGAGAAATCTACTTCCGCTTGGCCTCGTAGGTCCAGGAGTCTAAGGCTACGATCTCGAAGGTCAGCAACTTGGGTGCGACGATCCTCTTCGACTAATTGATTGGCGTCAGGTATTGCGCAAGCAGGCGCTACTGAGATGACCTCTTAGGCACATGTCCTGCCATGCAAAAGTGCCATCTATCTGTCCAGCTTTGTGCCAAGAAGATGCACTGGCAGAGTAAATGGAACTTGCAAACGAGAACATTTAGCACAAATCTGCATCGGGCACTGAAGTCTCGGGCTTTCAACGTGATCTGCATGAACCTCATCCCATCCCTCAATCAAAGTCTCCTGGATCAGCCGCCATCTCTGTACAGAAGAGCTGGCCCTGTGCCACTCCGAAAAGACCGCCGCGACCTCTGAACAAAAGGGCTCACGGCATGGTGCCCAAAACGGCAGCGAGTCCCTTAAATATGAGCCAGACTCCATATTGCTCTCTGGAATGATCTAACCGCGGCCACCTCCAAAACTTGTCAAGCAGATCGTCTGTTTCAAAACGGCCGGGCTCTTTCTTGGCCGAAGGCGCCGCAGCATTGGTCACCTCGCCGCCCCGACGCCTCGCCGCGCGCCGAGCCGCTGCGGCAGCACGACGGCGACAAGCCCAGGACTCGAAGACCTGCTTTGAGAGGGATATGGCCCATTAAGATCTGTTTGACAGAAAAGTGTGTGTCAGAGTGGGGGGGTTCGGCAGGTTTAGAGTTTTGGTTCGCGGGTTTGGGGTGCCATGCAGTAGGGCTCAGGGTTTCAAGCGCCAGGGCGGGAGGGCGCGGAAGGTCAAGCCCAGCCGGCTTCTGCTCATACACCATCCCTCTCTCCCGCCAATGACCAAAGTGGGAGTATGAAAACATCTTAGCCGCTGGTGGCACGAGTTCAAGTTCTGCTTGGCCTCACGTGCGGCTCCCAGACGACTTCCAGCAGCCACCAACGCTGCTAGTATCCGCCTGCACCAAGCAAGGGGTGAAGTCTCATGTTGGACTCCCTACACCGGGCAAAAAAGGCAGAATAGACAATCAAGCCCTCCTGGAACACTTTGAACTCAGGGTTGCAGGCGTGGCTTCGTGATACGGACAAGCCCTGGGGTCAGGCTGTTCATCCTTCCGTGTGGATCTGAACGACATTCAGCATCATGTTCAGCATACTTAATATGATCTAGCAGACTCTCGAGGATCTGGCTTCCGTACAGGAAAAGTCTCAGTCATTCGACGCTCGGACTCCTGTTCCAAGCTTGCACTCCACGTCTTTAAAGCCCTGAGCTCGTGTCCCTCCAATCCAAACCTCAGCCTGCGCTCAGAAAGCGCTAAGGCGGCTAAGGTCCCTAGGCACCGTTGTACCTGTGCGAAGATCCAAAGCAGAATATCTCCGTTGCGACCTTCCCCCTGTCTGCTGTCTTACAGTAGGATGTCATTATCACTGAACCATTGACAGAACTTAAGTGTAACCTTCTTGATGTTTCAAGCACGTATGGCACAATATGTCAACAATGGCAAGTTCTGAATGTTGAAGCTTGAGCAACCCCTAACCTTCCATCATTTGCGAGGCAACCTACTCACCAAACCCTGCGTCCATGCGAGCCCACCCTCGCCGTCGAAGCCGCGCCGTTAGCAATGCCTCCCATGGCATGCAGGAATGGAAACTGTTCAGGATTAGAAGAGGATTACTTGAAGGGCCACCGCTGAGCAGTGGAGGATTCGTTATCGAGGCTAGCGAGGGATGCATTCCGCAGAGCTAGTGTGCAATGCATGTCAAGCGCTGCCATGCAGGTTTTGAGGTTCAGAGGCCGGGGCTGTCAGGCATTCCATCGCATGAGGCCACGTGTTACGGCGCAGAGCCGTGCAGAATACAGGGTTCAGGGGTTTTGCAATTGAATAACACGTGAGGAGCCTGTCCAAGACAACGCGGCCTTGATGATAGACAGCCCAGACGGCTCTCAACTTCAATCCCTGATGCTGAAGGACCGCTGTTCCTAACTCGGCGCACCTGCTTGCCAAGCGAAAGTTGACAGATGAATTGTTGCGAAAGTTCTGATTGCTGTCCCACTTGCAGTTTGCCGCCTCCAGCGCATCCATGGCATGGCTTCCTGCAGACTCTCTGAGACGCCGATGCCAAATCGCAAAGATGGCAGCCACCTGGAGTCCATAGCTAGGTGGGCCTCTTAGCTTCGGGCTGGAGGGCACTGGTTGCACTGTGTACATCCTGTGAGCCAGTTGTGTTGCTGGCAATGCAAGGCACGCCGAGCACTCCGAGACCTGAAAACTTTATTCAGAAGGGCAGCAGTCTGAGCTTCTGAACTCTTATGAGACATGCATTGAGAATGGGAAGCCCGACATATCTGCATATGCAAAGTCGTGATCAATGCGATTATCCCCCGTGCAACCTTCACACTTTTCGTGCGGTTTACACTGCTTCTGTCTGTCCGTGGGCTGTGTTGTGGAAGCGTTATCCGGCCAACCGGTCTTTTTTGCTAGACCCTGGCCATCGACCAACAAATGGCGTGCAAACCCTCCTTCTCCTTGTGCGTACTAGCAAGGATCTAGGAACCTATGATTTGGAGGACAGGCATTGGGTTCCCACAATTCCAGGGCTTCTCAAGTACTCTGCAGGGCCCAAGCCGCAAGGCTCTGCTGGCGTTCCAGGAAGCAGGCTTGCAGGGCGGCAGCTATGGCCTGCCGCTTCTGGCTATGGCGGCAATGAAGGCTGAAGGCTGAGTCAGGACAATTGTGGGCCCAAGTGGTTCTGGTAGGGACGCACTGTGGACTCATAACTCTGGGCTTCAGCGTGCGGGAAGGAAGAAACCAAGGAAGGACACCCACAACTTTATTCTGCACCTTCGCAACCTGCTACAGTACCTCTTTGCTGATTCCGAAGCTGAATCTAGATTCACGATCTTGATCTGTTGACTCTGCAGTCATCCCGACAAAGCCCACGACCATGAATCCCAGAACCTTACACTCTTTTCCCCCATCCGCCTCTCAACCGAAAGGCTTTTGCCAACGCCTTGAAGCTCTTAGAAACAACATCCACCTGCCCGCGTAAGCCCGTCTATACACCCTGCCTCTTGTGCCCGGCACCGGCTTTGCCAAGCCCAGAAGCAGCGGCCCTCAAGTCGCAGCCGTTGCCCTCGAGAAACCTCAAAAGCCATGAGCTCGGGATTCTTCACAGCAAAAGATGTTCCTTGCCAGTTCCTACACCGCTTCTCCATGACTTGGCACTAGGGCCTGCTTGTGTTTGTCCCACTACAGTACACTTTCTGCCGAGGCAAATAGATTTCACGCTGTAGCGAAGAGGTTCACTGTGAGTCACACAGCATTTGCTTTCCGAGTGGCATGCCAGCCAGCGGCATCAGCAGCTCTCCTGCGTGCCATGCGACAAACCGTGAGCCTTCAGCATATCACGCAGCACCCAGACCCAAACCTGTTCCCTTCATCCTGTAATGAGCTCAGAGACTCCCAAAATCCCGCCACTCCCTGTGCTTGGCCCTGGGCTTTACAAGAGGTTGCTGAACTGTTGTCTATATCCAATTGTTTAGACTTGTAACCCTTCAAATCCGGAGGGGCTGCACCGGAATCTTTCAGACCGGGCGCCCTCGAAGAGCATCCAGGGCTGCGCGATGGCCCTCTTGCCACCGGTGCGACTGCAAAGACATTGGAATGGAGGGACAGGGGCTTCGTGACTTGGGGCTTTCGTGATGTGGATGCTTCAATTTCTCTCGAACAGCCGTACTATCGGAGTGCTGAGCCATAAGCCTGATTCAAGCCAGTTGGTGGAGTAAGGCTTAGCTTCTTTGCTTGGTTTCTTTGTGAAGCGACGTCCGAAGGAACGATATCACCCTGAACCTGGACCCAGCCACTGAAACTCCTACTGAAAATTATGAGGATGACGACTTACGGCTGGAATCCAGTGCAACGAGCTGGTGCTGGCTGACGTGACCTTTCTGTCAACTCATCATATTGGACTGGCTTGGGTTTCCTGACAGCTGATACTGATGATGCTGGGTTGGATTGAGTTTCCTGTGGCCGATGCTTATGATGCTGGGCTGGTTTGGTTTTCCTGGCCAAGCTAATACGCATGATGCTGGGCTGAAGTGGGTTTCCTGGCAAGCCTCATGCAGCTGATGCTCATGATGCTATTTGGGCTTCGCGGCCGAAGCCCAGTGCAGCTGATGCTCATGATGCTGGGGTGGTTTGGGCTTTCATGGAAAAAACGGTTTGGGTGTCTTGAGCTAAACCCTATGCAGCTGATACTCATGATGCTGGGCTGATTTGGGTGTCTTGCGTGAAACCCCATGCAGCTGATGCTTATGATGCTGGGCTGATTTGGGTGTCTTGCGTGAAACCCCATGCAGCTGATGCTTATGATGCTGGGCTGCATTGGGTGTCTTGCGTGAAACCCCATGCAGCTGATGCCTATGATGCTGGGCTGTTTTGGGTGTCTTGCGTGAAACCCCATGCAGCTGATGCTCATGATGCCGGGCTGAAATGGGTGTCTTGCGTGAAACCCCATGCAGCTGATGCTCATGATGCTGGGCTGCTTCTGGCATCTCGCGTGAAACCCCATGCAGCTGATGCTCATGATGCTGGGCTGTATATTGGGTGTCTTGCGTGGAACCCCATGCAGCTGATGCTCATGATGCTGGGCTGTTCTGGGTGTCTTGCGTGAAACCCCATGCAACTCATGCTCATATGCTGGGCTGTTTTGGGTGTCTTGCATGAAACACCATGCAGCTGATGCTCATGATGCTGGGCTGTTTTGGGTGTCTTGCGTGACACCCCATGCAGCTGATGCTCATGATGCTGGGCTGTTTTGGGTGTCTTGCGT
>CAJNIZ010004669.1:96810-167205 GCA_905231905.1 Symbiodinium pilosum | reverse complement strand
GATGCTGGGCTGATTTGGGCGTCTTACGTGAAACCCCATGCAGCTGATGCTCATGATGCTGGGATGCTTCGGGCATCTTGCGTGAAACCCCATGCAGCTGATGCTCATGATGCTGGGCTGATTTGGGTGTCTTGCGTGAAACCCCATGCAGCTGATGCTCATGATGCTGGGCTGATTTGGGCGTCTTGCGTGGCACCCCATGCAGCTGATGCTCATGATGCTGGGTTGTTTTGGGTGTCTTGCGGGAAAGCCCATGCAGCTGATGCTCATGATGCTGGGCTGCTTCAGGTGTCCTGTCAAACCCAATGCGGCCTCGACCTGAGCAAAGCATGTATAGGATTAAAAGGCGAGCTGTCCGACACCCCACTCCAGCTGAAGCTGGCATCACACTCCTTTATGTTGCTTCTCCTGCTACTTTGTCCAGTCTATGAAAGTAGAGTGGAAGCTTTGAGGTGTGATTCTTTTGGTCACTGGCCTCGACCCAGGCCGCAAAGGTCCAGCGACGCAGCTCCTGCACACAGAGTTGGAGGTTGTAAGGAGCCGAAGCAAACAGAAGGCAGGTTCGTCCTGAGCTGGACGCGCCAGTCCCGCCTGTGCAAGGCATGAGGCTCGGCGCCAGGAGAAGAGCCTGAAACCAAGATTGAGCTGGACAAAGTATTTATGCGGAATTCCACACAGGGCAACAAGCCGCGAAGCACGGCTTCATTCTCGCAAAACCACACAAGCCGTTGCCTGCGACGCCAGGATGAAAAGCAGGCTGCTTGGAGCCATCTCTTTGAACCTTTGAGAATCTCTATGATGAGTAGTTTGCGGCGAGAGGCTTTGGAACGCAAAGGACTAGGGACCCACACCTGTTAAACGAGCCGGGTCTGGGGCCTACAGCGAAAGCCAAGCTTCAGTCTTGATATACCTATGCACCCTCCTGTGCAACAGCGGGCTCGTTGCTTTTTTGTCAATCATGCTGAGTTACAGCTACATCATGAACAACTTGTCTCTCCGAATGCGGTGTGAGGTCGAATTCCGACCGTTTTACACATGCACTCCACAACCCAGCCTCTGTACGTAGTAGTGCCCGTGTTTGCGCGATCCCAAAACTATTTTGCGGACGAAACGCATTCTTCCTGCTCAAACCTGCACCCCAGACCAAGATGCCAAGAAGATGTGTGCATATGCATGCGCCGACAATGACCCAGCCCGTCCGGTTAACTGAAACACTTTTCTCCAAACTGTGTGCATTAGCGTTCAGAACATTCCGGCACCATGGTAAAGTGAGCGCCTGTCAGAAGAAATGCAGCCTCCTTTCTCCGGCCACCTGGGTTTTGAGGTTGCAGCTGGGGCTTTGGGAATTCTTTGTCAGTAGGGCTTCGAAGGCAGAAGTCAGAGGCGCTGGGAGGACACACAACGCCGAAGAGGAACTTCCAAGCTGTGTCGTCTGTCAAATTGGTAGCAATGGTGAAACGGGGAAAGGATGGGAATCGGAAGCCCCTCAGAGGTTTGGAGCTCATGTCCCAGAGCATTCGGCTGCCGAACTGCTGATGTCACAACATTTGAAAATCACTGAAACCTGACTGAGCATACGGAAAAAAGTATCCATGCTAGCCAAGGTGCTTTGCCGTGTGGCTGCGCGAGCCCATGCAAGCAGGTGTCGGTGCAACAGGGGACGAAGACCTGCACCGCTGCGTGTTGGAGTAAGGCCAGCGATCGGATAGGAGTTAAGCGCCTGAAGGAAAACGCTCCGGCCAGTGGCCAGGGCCATTCTCCAGGCCTTTGGCGGAGAATACGAAGGAAGTCCATCTTGGACTTTGTTATGGCCACTGCAGAGGGCCCCTGCATGCTCCAAAACTTGTGTGACCCCATGACTCACCAATCCACAACATGACGCTGGGATGCCGCACACAGCGACCGTCTTGACTCCAAGCCAACCCCAAAAGCCCCAACCCATCATCCTCCAAGTAGATCTCTTCACCCCTTTGACCTGCACAAGCCTCTCCTGCTACATGCCTCTATCGCACTGACGGAGCCGTAAGGGCAACCCTTAAAAACAGCCAGCCACCCGCCTGAGATGACATGCCACAGTATCATCTTCCTGGGCACGATGAAGATATAACAAGGGCTCAAGCAATCAGATGCGGTCACTCGCAGCACATGATTCGACAGGAGGTTAAGTGGGGCAAAGAAGCTAGCTCAATCTTTGCGGCCGCCTACGTGCCAGCGTTGCGCAAGTTGCGTGGTTGCAAGCAATGCTACCTGCTCGTGACAACAACTGGATTGCAGGGATTTTTTGAAATACCTTGACGGAAGGCTCTGCCCAAAATTGAGGAACAAACTGGTCTTGACCCACTCTTGGCTTGTTTACGTTGGTTCATTCAAAAGCCTACAGAAAACGTGCCCGTACCGTACAGTATGTGAGAGAAAGACCGTCGCCTTGGATTACCCACCCGACGAAGCTGGACCCGTACCTTGTAGAAAGGTCCAAAGCCAGGATCCAAAGCCCCAAGGCACATTGCGCGAATCAACCAGCTTCGCAAGTTGCTCTTCTGGCACTAGTTTATGGCACTGAGAAGGATGCCAACCAACCACATGACCTCTGAATAGTGCCAACTGCAACTCCAGTTAACCAGAAATTGAGCTCCTCCTTGAACAGACTAAATGAGAATCCTATTGAAAGACATCATGAGGTTCTTTAATACGGCCATGCCTCAAAAGACACCCTGCCTTTGAACCCACACGTTCTGATTTCCGTTCTCAAACGGGGCCCAGGCTGCTGAGAGAATCTCGGACCCCGAAACCCTCATGTACAGTACGCATGTACACCGTTTTTGTAAGTACGGGGTCTTAGGATCTCTCTACACCCAAATCCGCCCTTTTCTTGGCCATGGCGCTCCCCACGGAGTCGCCGCTGCGAAGCAAACTCGGCCTCCGTCTCCCTAAGCCGGAGCTCCAAGTCCAGGGCGAGACCTGGGCGGCAACTTGTATCGGCATCACTTTGTGGGAATTATAGTTTTACCTGGGGTTTGCAAACTACAGCTTTAGTTTGGGGAGTCTTGCAGGATGGAATTGTGCGGGTGTCCGTCGGATTCGATTACCAGACATGTGGAGCACAGGAAATGCATGCAGCTGCTGCAAACATATATAGAGGATGTGTAGAACTTGGTTTGCGAATTCTCCATGTACGGTATGTCCTTCAAAGTGGACTTTGAAGTCGCGCTTGCCAGACTCAGAGAAGATGCAAACATGTGCAAAGTGGAGACTCGACCTGCGGAAGACATCGGCATGTCCACATCCCAGCGAAGAAGTCATGACGAGATACGTGCGCTCAACCAGCCGGTGAGAGCACCTAAACATGCGCATCAATTCTTTAGGTCTTCGGGGAGTGAGATCTGCAATTGAGTGAAGGGATTTAGGCAATCTGTCTGTCAGGCTTGTAACCGAGGTCCCCAAATTCAATCTAGAATATATGGACAAGGGCGAAGGCACAAGGAAGACACAACTGTAATACTTGATCAGATTTGATCAGGCTCATATTACCATAGATGCGGTATCCAGGTACTCGCAACTCCAAACAATCCCAAGGCAAGCAGCCGAGGCCTTGATCCCTACATATCGCTGTATCGTATGCCTGGCCGAAGCTCTTGATTCCCAAATAAGCACTCGTAAGTCTTGCACAAGCGATGGCCAAGCGGGGCGCTTAGTAAGAACATTTACGTACTGATTATTGGTGGCAGCACTGGCAGGAATCCACTTCTAAGAGCAGTGGCAGTGGTTATGCTGACGGCAAGTCAAGGCAGGTGCCTCGCAGCAGGGCAATTGCACTGCGGTTGCCCAAGCGAGCAGCCGAACGACGTGCCGCGAGCGCAGCCTGAAGGAGGATTCCCTGGTACATAGTGCAGAAATGCGCAGAACGTGGAAATCGGCTGTTGCAGAGAGTTACAGAAGGATTGCTGTCCCACTCTTTCTGCCGAGCGGCAGGGAGAAGAAGTAAGGGGTATGTGGTAATGGTGAGCTCGGGCGGAAATTGGGTGGAGACGGATGTTGGGATTGATGTTGCAGGCCATGAGGGGCCACGGCGTGAGATTTGAGACGTTGCTTAGAAAATTCAGGTTCTGTCTACATCGGGCGTGCAAGGTGTTTACAGGGTGACGGACAATGAACGATGAGGAGCAAAGCGGAAACGTGTTGCCTGCAGCTCCTAGGTTCATGTGAAGATCTGCCAGCACCCACGACAAGTACTACTGCCACCACTGCCACGTTCTTGGTGATGCAGATATCCCTGTGCTTGCCGCAGCAAAGCCGCCATCTTCATGGTGTGCGTATGGGCTTCGCATGTAGCTTTGCCCTGGAACATTGATTTCTACAAACTGAGACCTACTACCCCACTGAAAGCCGTTGAAATGTTTGGGTATAAAGTGACATTGAGAGTCGTCTTCGCATCTGTGGAAGCGAGGGAACAAAACAAACTCATTGAACAAAGAGATGCCAAAGAACTTCATGCCGTTGTCGCCAGGCTTTGAAGACGCAGCTCAGCTGGCGACGGCCTGGCACCGCTGAAGGGCAAATCCAAAGCATGGGTCTGCGAATGCGGAGAGTAATGCATAGTGCTCTAAATCTCTTGACTTTTCTGCCCCCACGCCAACTAGAAGCCTACTGGCCAACAGTCTTGCTGCAAAACTTTACAAGAAAAAAAGCGTGTCATAAATTTGAGACAGAGCTCTGGCATTGAACGGATTTTATGAAAACTGAATGCAGTCAGCCAAACATGCAATTTGCATGCGAATCACCGCAGAAATGAATTCCAGATGGCTGCACGTGAACCACCAGAGTTTCCGAAACCTGAACAGGATCCGAAGCGAGGCTGAAGAGGATAACCGCAACATCCCTCTGGCCTTGGATATTGCGTGGTTCAGACCAAGGGTCCATGGTACATGATGTCTATTATCCCGAGAAGAATAGTTCAACACATGACCCTACCCTTTCGTGGGGGACCCCATGGCCCTATGGCCCTAAAAGAAGGAATCATGTACAGGCACCACAAGTGAAACAACTTCAAGAAACACCACATAAACCCAAGCACCACATCAACCTAAGGGCACCCAACAGTCCTGTGCCTCCCTCCTGTTGCTGGCGGCCGGCCCAAGAGCCAGCAATTGCTGCCAGCGTGCAGCAGCGGTGCCACGCCTCGCATATGTGCAGTCTTTGCAGCATGAGCACTATAAAACAACAATTCGTTGCAGTAGCAGCCGTTGGCACGCCCAACTACATTTGTGTTGAAAGGGGCCGGTGGTCTCTACCTCTACCTCTCCCTCTCTCTCTCTCTCTCCCTCTCCCTCTCCCTCTCCCTCTCCCTCTCCCTCTCCCTCTCCCTCTCCCTCTCGACTCACACGAGATTCGAAAATACCTGAAAGCTGTGTCGTACCTTAGTTGACAGTGCATTACGGCACCCTGTTGTGAACCAAGCGACATATTAGCTACTACTCATCGGTCATCAGCCTTCAAGTCTAAACACCAGGTCTTCCACAAACGAACGTGCCTCCAGCATTCGTGCCAGAAAGTCTTTGGAGCTTTGCGCCAAGAATGAGGTCACCTTTGGCTTTCATGACGGGTCGTCTCTACTTGGAAAGTTGGGTTCGGGCGGCGAGGGGGGCATCAACTTGCGGGGGCGTGCGTTGAGCTTTGACTGACGTGTGCTTGAATTGGACACGGAGTCGCGATACCACAAAGATAGCTGGTGCCAGAATCAAAGCTCGCACGAAAACGGGAGGTGCGGGGTGGTCACAAGTGTATCCCTCACCTGTCTGCATCAAGTGATCTTGAGACTGGAGGTGGGAAGTTGGTGATGATACAAAGCCCTATATGCTATGAGCCAACAACCCTCTGTCAGGCGAATCATGTATCTTGTAGGACCCAGACCAGAATGTTTGCAGAGAAGCAGAACTTTGGATTGGCAACATTTATCCCTGCACTCGTAAACCTGGGGGTGGACACCTACTGTGAACCTCATCTACACCTACACTTCTAATCTCTACCTGGACCACCCGAATACCCAAAATAATAACCCATATACCGATTGGGGGGTATTATGGATATTTGGGCGTCCAGGTAAGCACCAGGAAAGGCACAAACTGTGCCCGTCGGCTGGCCAACCTGGCTCGGAACCTCAACAAGATATGGGTGTTCTATGCTGATATATAGGGCTCTGTAAGGATGTCCGGAGTTTAGGGCTTTGGGCTGAAGGGCCGAATCATTTACTTTGCAATACTGGAAATGAAAGGAAAAGCAAGTGGAAAATGCAATGGAACTGAGGCTCAAAGAGGCTGAAGAGGCCCGAACTTCAACCTGATGAGGATGGTACCTAGTAAATAACACAAAAGACATGTGGGCAGGCGCCGAAAGTTACCATGGCCCACGATGGAAATAGCGAAAGGGGACTGCAGAGTACGATGCTGCAATGCCGTACTTCCATGTGAGCCCACCTCCCGCGCGCTGCTTCCTTGTGCCATGCGATGGCGATGGCAGCCACCAAGATCTGCCTGAAGAAGCAAGCAGGGCTTGCCTGCATCGCACCTCCTAGTCCCCCCTTTAAGAGCTCCTTGTACTCTGTTCCCAAAACCAACGCACCGCAAACTCGTTCACACCGCCCATAATAAGCTGAAAGTTCAAGTGGGTCCAGCCCACGTTCCTGACAGGTCCTGACTAGCAACCTTTCAAATAAGGTCGTAGCAAAAAAACTTGTGATGGTAATCTGAAAGGTGTTGTAATCATCGGAAGGCTTTACGGGGATCTCCATCATTTACAGATTTCGATCGGTCCGGTTCATGCGCCGTACACGTTTGGCGTTGGCAGATGCAAGTGTGACTCAAACAAACGAGGTGCTTCCCGGAGGCTGCCAGCGCCCTGGCCGCCAACTGGGCTGCACCTGCGCGCGCCGCGGTCGCGTGCCAGGCACCCAGCGCTGCTCGAAGGAAGGGAAGCGGCTGCCCTGCCAAGAAAAATAAAGTCGGGTCAGGTGTAGGACAAAGCATTCAGTGCTTTCGTACTGCGACTCCTGAGCTAGGAGGAACACCTTTGCACATCGCCGCTTGAGAATGTCTAGTGAAGCCATTCACAGAACCTCTGGGATCCAAAGCCCACTGTGCCCACCTCGCATCTGCTGGAAGCCAATCCTCGGTCGGTTGCAGGGGTTGCTGTAAAAATGCCTGTGCTCTCGCAGTTGCCAGCTGATTATGGGACCTTGATAGTAGCTTGAAAGTCAGCACAAGGAACATCTCTTTGAGAGCCACTATCAAGAACTTGACGTAGCCCAGGGTAGTTCAATCACATACAAAGCCGGTCGCCTTAATAGCAATATGAAGGATCAGGTAACTGCAAGGGAGCTGCATGTGGGTTTGCCAAAAACCGCGGTTGAAAGCATTCACACAGAGATGGCGGTGTCGTTGGCAAGGTGTAAAGTACCACTGCAAAAAGGGGCCCTGGCTCTGATGCTCAAGGAATCAACCCTGTACAGACCAAACGCTATGACAGCCGGAATTGGAACTCCCACCCCATGAGCCTGGCACCCTACCCAGCACCACGCATCCAAAAAAAAGCCTAGCATCATGCCATCTGTGCGCTGCAGGAACTGCTGGTGCAGCTGCTCCTCATATTTTCATCTGGCTTCACATGCAGCTGGAGCTCATGAGCTCGAACTCCGAGTGCTTCAGTGCGTCGGCGAGGCCTAAACCCGAAACTCGAGCCTTAAACCTTTCCCTTGGCGCACACAAGCAAACCGTAGGGCACTAGCTTCAGGATTCAACCGACTTCGCGATAGCATGGTTCGAAAATGCTTTGGGAGGAAAGCGGGGCTACGCTGGGCTGAGTACCTCAAGATCAGTGTTACTTGTTCGTGGCCTGGGAAACGCGGATTTGTGCACAGAAAAGCGCCTCCACTAAATCCCCAAGTTACTTAGCGACCCTGCCCCTTGCGCAAAGCGGTCATAAGCAGTGTCGAGGCTGAGCTGGTTCTTCTCGACCAGCCGCATCTGCCACGGCGTCAATGGATACAAATTCTGACTTACATGGCGGTCTACTACTGCTGCAGCTGCTTCCTATGTCTCAAAGACTGAAGCAATGCACGGGTTCCGGATGGAAGCTGTTGGACCCTGTAGCAGAGGGTTTTCCATGTCTGCACAGAGCACGCGACGCTTGGAAACTACGCTGCTGGGTCGCTTTTGCAGCAGGAGCACGATGGGCTGGTTTGTAGGACACACCGCCTGTGACTACAGCGAGAACGTCCTGTGGAGTCTTCGTAGCGTCTTTTGCCTATGTGTGCTGCGGGGCTTGGACCGTCACACCCCTGATCGCGTGCTGATGTGTACATATTGTTTACCGGATTGTGTTCGGTGTAGCCCCTGGCAGGCCTGCATGCACGTGCGAATTATGGACCTGTGAACCCAAAGTGCAACTGACCCTTGCACTTGAATGTTGCACCCCTCCAACAAAGCAACCACCTGCACCCATCTGACTTACGGAGTCTGAGACCTCAGCACCCAGTCCAAGCACCCCGTGCACAGTTCGCACTGATTCCGAATGGGCAGGTCAAATCCTCCTCAAGGGGTCGACTAGTGTGTGCAGTCAGACAACCCTACAAACCAGCCTTCGTGCATTAAATGAGCGCACACCCAGGGAAAGCATCTCTGATCCTGAGCGCGCGCACCGTTTAGTCGCCAAGCCCTGCACGTACTCCCAAAACCAAACGCCATCAACATCAACATGCGCCAGCCTGGTGCCAACCATTAAAACATTCTGCGAGGAGACCGCGTATGCAGGTCCTGACGCTGAGGATGCTCAGGGTGTATGGCCAAAATATATCTCACCGATGGCAAGCTGTCCAACATAAAGCTCCACAAAGATGCTACTGTAAAACTCAGCTGACAAAGAAACAGCACCCCAACGCGCATGTGGTCGGGAATCAATGCCATGAACACTCCTCGACCTCCAACGTGACAATTTGTGACCTCAAACCTCAAATGAGAGCCTGCAAGGACCTGATAATGCACCCGGCCTCTCCATGGCGCAAGCAGCTTGGCTGCCGCGCAAAAGCAGCTTGCTCCGGAGCCTGGGCACCACGCAGAGTGCCATGCTTTGATCCTTTGCCTGGCCATCTTGTTCTGCGGTATTCTTTTATGAAACTAATCGGACAAGATTCGATTTAGGGGTGCTATGTACCACTGGGAGCACGAAAGGTTTAGGCTATGGGCTGCTGACTTGGCAACGTCTTGAAAGAGGGTCTCTTGCCAACCCGTATCTTCCTGATCTCATGTTTCAGAAAACGGATGCGGGCGCGTCGGTGTAGAAGGGTGGAATCACGCGTGAGTCTGCTGGACAGGCTAGTAGCATTGCACAGGCTGCTTCTCCATAGCGATAGCCACGTTGGAAGTGGACACAAAACAGCGATACAATTCCCTAAACATGTGTTGCGCATGTTTACTGTAAACACCGATGGACCCGCCATCAGATGAAACCGAAGTTCGATGGGCTCCGCACCTGAAACCTTTCAGAACCTCAAACTTACTCTAGTAGACCAGACACCATATGAATAAAGATCCTGGGACATGCCGTAACCTGACCATGTCCAACTACTAGTCCAACTCATCCGAAGCCAGGAGGCTGATCCAGCTCAATTCGTGCCGAGTGCTTGTGTTGCTCTCGAATTACTTGCATCCAGCCTCGCACACGCTGGTTCGAGTTTCAGATCTTGAAGATGGGCTTGCGAATACATTTACACCTCAGGGCTGTGAGCTTAAGCATGTCACAAAGTGTTTTAAGGAGCCCTATGAGGTGTAAAGGACTAAGGGCTGACTGTGCGTGGCTCTGAATGCTGAGCCGCCTTTTGAGGAAAAGCCTTGGGGGGTTACACATACCGAACGGAATCTGCCTGAACGAATGAATACGCCAACGCAGCTCCTTGCCTGGCATACACCCTGTCACTTCAAATGAATGTCGTCTTCTGGTGCATCACCCCAGCCCCAAATCAGATCCAATTCGTTACCCATCGGTCGCCTGGGAAGATTGCCACTTGGACTCCAGATAATTATTGAAGAAGCTCCCACATCTCGTGCCGACAAGAATTCTAAATGCATAGTCAGTATTGTCAACTCAATCCCGGTAGGCCGGAAACCCTTGATCTGATGCCACTGAAACGATCAACAGGAGGCACTTGAATCTGACGCGCCTTGAAAAGCTACTCTTGCAACGTTGCTGCCTGACACGTGAGCGAGCTCTCATGACATGCAAAATGAGGGCGTAGTGAACGTTGCCCCAAATGTTAAGCAACTCACGCCAGATTCTGGACTGGAGTGGAGTAGGGGTTCTGGAGCCAGCAGGTGGTCCCAAGGTCGGATAGCCAGAGCCAGGGCTCTGCAGACAGGGGCTGGTGGCTTGGGCCTTGTGCTTCTGAGCTGCTCCAACAGAGCCCCCGCTGAAAGAGGGAAACTTGCTGAAAAAGAAGGTTGACGTATCCGCCTTTATCCCACACGACTGCCGTCCAGCTCTTCCTGTTTGGGCAGTAGATGTGCAGTAAGGTAACGGTCAGCAATTATTTTGAAACCGTAGCTTGCAGCTGAAGGCAAACAACCCCATGATGGCACTTAACTTATAGCCACACTGGATGTAGCATGCATGCTTTGCAGCTAGCAGACACAAGCACGGACGCTGCATGACCCAAACAACCCATTCCACTGTCCAAACTGGCAGTGGCCTTCATAATATGTCCAACAACATGCCCATAGCCAATCCACACGATCCGCTTTTCCATCCCTTTCCCGGCGGCTGAGAGGATGCCTATGTGTGCAATGGATGCCTCCACGGGCCAAGGCTGCAGCGCGGCGCCGCACCGCTGCTCGTCGTTCGGCGGCCCAGGCGCTGAGGAGGCAGCGCAGGCTTCGCTCCGCGCCTTTCTGGGATCCGGGCCAAAGGAACAACATGCACAGGGTCCTACATGTGCTCAGCAAGCGCCCCAATTTCGAGGTTTTGAGGGCATACACCCTAAGCCAGTTCTGGAGGTTGGAAGCTTCCTACGCTCGCATGTTGATACGCCAACATTCTCTGTTTGGGAGCTGGGTTTTGCGCAAGATTACCGCTTTTCTGCAATTACTTAGGTTCTGGTCCGCAAGGACAAGCCAGCGGCACCCCTTGCTCGGCAGAGGTCTCCAAAGCGTGACCCGCGCGCGCGAAGCTTCTGCCAAAGAGCCTGGCCAAATCAAGCTTTGACATTCCTCGAGGAAGCCGGTCCCTTCCTATCACAAAGTTCTGAAGTGCAGGGGAACGTTGCTGCAAGGGCGCTTGCGGGTGACCACACATGTGTTGTTGAGCAGCTGCCTCTGACCTATGCCATGAATTGCAGGGGCTGTGGAAGCACATTCAAAGCCCGAACATGCCTTAACTGCTGTCTGCAAACATGCCCTACGCATACCAGTACCCGTGTAGAACAAGCACGAGAATATGACTGAAGTAGGCCATGTAAGTAAAAGTAGGTAAAACAGCTGCTTGCTTTACTACGCATCTCCAACTGGGGGAGCCAACCCTAGAAGCTCAGCTGCATTTTAGCTTTGATCTCCGAGTCTCCGAGCCTTGTCCTTCAGCTGCGATCGCCACAGGCCCATCAGAGTGCCCAGTAAGCTGCGCGTGTGGCCAACCTGCAACCGTTCCGAACGTGCCGTCGCGTCTTCAAAAGGACGTGCTTTGGGAATTGTGGCCAGCGTGGGCCTTCCTTGCGCCTCCATTTCCTCTGTTCGAACCACAGTTCTATGCGAAATCAGCTGTAAGCCAGTCACCGCAGTATGCGTTTTAGGGTTGTGTCGTGTTTATAGCTTGGCCTTTACGGCTTTGAGCTTTTTGGGGCTACGCTAATGAGCAGTTGCACTCAAAACGCAGATCCATGCTGGTTGGAGATTTTTGAAGGCCCCAGGTCTGGTGCTCTCCCGGCTGGAAGATTGGGCTCAATGCACCGGCCCACCTCGAGAGCAACGACTGCAGTTGCTCCGCGGCGGCGCAGGGCCTGTCAACTCAACAGGTTTCATCCCGACAAAGTCTTCACTCCTGATGCAATTGACGCTTGGGAAGGGAAGGGATCCCCGGTGGGACCATCAAAGTTTGATGGTATTAAGGGCTGCCTCAGGCTTGGTTTTAGATACATGTGATCTATAGCCTCAACCCTTCAGGACCCAAAACCCGGACCCGCTGTAGACTAGCCATGGAACGCTGAGGTTCAGGGGTCAGAATGAAGGCATGTTACTCAAGTCACTCATTGGTCGCACATTACAGGGTGTAGCGTTGGAACCATGCACTACCATGGCCGGATCCCAAAATTGTTCTCAGAGCTCGCCTGCCATCGCCTTTACAACACAAAGAAGATCCTCTTGCAGAGGCACCTTGCCACAAGTGTCCATCAAACAAACTGTAAGCTAACCGAGCGTTTTAAAGACCCTGCCTTTGTGCAGCCGCCTTTTAGGGTCAGCTGGTGCCAGGCATGCAGGCAGAGGCTCAGCCTTGAAGGTCCAAATCAGCAAGGAACAGACTGGAGGTTCGCGTCGTAGGTCCCTCTCATGCAACAGCCACTCAAGCTAGTCAATGAGGGACAAGTAGATACAAGTAGGCTTCGCGTTTGTTCTGCGCTCTTGTTAAAGACTCTGCGTGAAACCCTGAAGACAGAATGAAAGGTTCATAGGCTAGGAGCTGATCCCACTCGCCTGGCTCCCACCGCCGAAGGGCGCTTGATGGAGAGTTCAGCATTCAGACATGTGATTTGAATCCCACTGACGATGGGCTGCTCAACAGGTACATTGGGGCCAAAAATATGTCTAATGAGTTGCCTGCAAGGCTTCCCTACGTGACATCAGCCGTTCCTTGCAATGTGAACCTCTACATGCTTAACATGCCCTAGCTCTGCAACGGCACACTGGAATAGTTGTGAAAGAACGGAATGCCGTGATTATTAGCGGAGTCCCTGCATGAACCGTTTAGGTGGTGCCATGATCCCTCATCCACATTGCTGAGTCCCATGCCGTGCTCGGCTGCCTCGAGGTGCCAGGGCCGCTGCCGCCTTTGCTCGATATCTGGAGCTGAAGCTTACTCGGAAGTGGGGAGTCCAGCTAACGACTGTAGTGGGATTTGGGTGACCTGATACAGGGCTATGTAAACAGTATGCTTGGCAAGTTCAACAAGTGATGGAGCCCTAGAGACATGATGCACGTAGCGAAATCTGAAGGTCCCAAGTGCTTGGGACTCAACGTGGCATATTTGATACTAGTCGGAAACTCTGACTGTTAGGACTGCAGGCTTTCTTTCAGGTGCTCCTCATCAAAGCGTCGCCGAGTAGGGAACCGTAGGAGTGCGACTGCGAGTCTATGACGTACCATGAAGGACAGCAGTGACCTACCCTGACACGATGCCTCTCGTTTCCCGTCAATAGCACCCTGGGATTGATCAAATACCTGATCATCACGCAATGAAAATACATAAATCAAAGCAGCTCACGACTGTATCATTTCTGCGTGGCTGATACTGGCAAGGTTCATTGTCTGAGCTGACATCTAAGCCTGGCCTTCTCTCCCCGCTCAACGAAGAGCGCACGGTGCTGACGGGCAACCTGCAAACAGTCGTTGAGCGATTTTTGAGCGCAGGTGAAACATGCGCCGTACAACCCTGAACTCCAAACCTCCATGAGCAGCTGCTGAACTAAACACAGTGCCAGGCAGTCTGCCCAGAGGCTTGGCAGCACTGCCATTAGTTATGAAACACTGCCTTGAGGGTTTCCAGCTGACTGGCTGCTTGCAGACGAGAACTCAACAGAATTGCTGCAAACAACCGAGGTTGGATGCTAGAAGATAAGGACAAGTGTCAGCATCTAGTCGGGGCCTCGTCAATGCAGCGCGCTGCACTCTTCTCTGCCGTCCTGGCCCCACTCGAGGGAACCGAAACTCAATACTCAAATAGAATGGCTTTCCCAAAAGATCTTTTCCTTCGCGTACCTCCTTGTATATTCAATCCATCTTCATGTCAACAGGATGAACAGGGTGCAACCCCCCTGGTGGTGCATCGCAAACTTAAAACCGTCCTAGCTCAACAATGCTTGTAAATCTTCAGCTCCTCAAGTGTATCACCCCGTCACTTGCCAGAGGGGCTGGGACTGGCAATGCTTCTGGCACCACACAACCTCTCACTGCAACATACACCTTCTTCTCGTTGAGAAAATCTATCATCTGAGCAAGTCTTCTCCAAGATTGATATTGCAAGAATGTCTTGGCGACAAAAAAAAGTGCGGCTGATTAGGGAAAGTTCTGCGAGGTGCCTTCAGAACTGCAAGCAAGGACCCCGACAGCCTGGATCGCCAAGACAGCAGTACTGTCCGCGCTAAAACTTGCGAATCTCCGGCCTCAAGATGATGGCATCGTGAGGTTTGGGTGCGATTTGGGATGAGGGCTTGAAGAGGACTAATAAGGCGTTGGGATTTCCACTTCAGGATCTTCTTTGTTGGTCTGGCAAATGGGCTTCCTACATACAATAGGACTCCTTTGTCTCGAGGAGAGAACTGAAACAAGGCGAAATGATGCCACTGATTCGCCTGGATAAACGGGCGACGTGCGGGGAGCAGTGTCTGATGACTGTTGTCTCTCCGGCGCAGGGAAGTGCAATGCTGGATGCATGTTTTCAAGGCAGAGATGCTCAAACATGGTCACGGCTCTCTGTCATGTTCCGAATCAGCATCAGTAAGCAGATCATATCGATGGATGCAAATCAGCCCCCAGCCAACTGTGGCCTGTGTTGCTGGTGTAATCCCCGCTGTGCAAAGCACAGAAGCACGACCCAAGATCACCGAAATCGCACCAACTAAGCTTCCATTCCTTCTGGCAGTTTAGCAGGCGAAGTCATATGCCAAGCCGAAGCCCATGCGCAACTTCCCAACTACACACCCCTCACTTTCCAGAGAGCAATCCACCGCCTGTCCTGGTCACTAACAGCTGTCTGAATTTGCAAGCCCCTGCTGGTAGCACCTGCAGACGAGACCTGTTTCACTGTGGTATGTTTCAGCGTGGTGAAGGAAATGAGGATTAGTTCGGCTTGGGATTCTGTCATCAACCCTGCGGCGCCTGCAGCGCCGACACGGCCACCTCAGCATGCTGTTTCTTTGAGAGGCCGGTGGTAGCTTGAGAAACAACGACGTACATCCTCAATCCACAGCATGAAAAATTCTAAGCAGAAGCTGATTTTGTTGCACTCATCACGTACATCTTTCAGAGTGCACCCTCCTGCGTTGAAAGCTCGCGGCCCCAAATATGAACTATATACTTTGCAGGCAGCCATGAAAAAAGGATGGCCACAACCAGTTGCAAGTGCTCCGCTGCCAGGGGCAGAAGAGCGTGGTGCTTGATGCAGAACCGTTTCAGCAGGTAGACCTGGCCTTTCACCTTCTTCAAACCATTGGTCTGTGCGGAGCATTGTCCATGAGTCCGTCCCTACTGCAGGTCCCACCTCGCCACGGCGTCGAAGCTGGTCTCTGCGTCTGCGCAGCATCACGACTCCTGAAAAGCATAGTCAGCATAGAAGGAAGATGGACAATGCTCCAATTAGGTCTGAAACGTCGAGAAGGAATCACGGATGTACAATGTGGAGAGTTATCTCTGAAGTCATGCCAAGTTCTCTCGTGTGTGTACCAATGTCAGGTACTGTAGACAACCTTCAGGTTCTTTGTGTGATTTAGGTCCTAGACTTGAGATCGTACTAGGAGTATCTGAATCTGATCTGAACCATCCTCTGCTCTTAGATACTGGGCAAGCAACATTTGATCCTGCCAGAAATCCTTCCATGATGCTCTGGCATGGTAAGAGCCACCGAGTCTTAGGACCAATGAATCAAGCCAGTCACGAAATAGCGGCCTTTGGGGACCCTTGGGATGTAGAGCTTCTAGATTTTGGGATCCCAATTCGGGATTGCCGCAATCATCCTGAGAAACTTAGCACTATTGATCGCACCTGGCTATGATTCCGAGTTCACTGCAGCTGTTGTTCTCGTGCATGCCTAGTGGCCCAAAATTGGAGGCCTTACTCTGGGATGCATCAGCAGGAAATGAGGTGGAGCTGAGCCCGCGGCCAAACCAGGCACCCAGCAGCGCCACTGCAGTGCCGCGGGCAGTTCGGGAAGCTAAGGCAGAGGCGGCGGCCGAACCCCTCAGGGGTACAGCAGCAGGTCTTCAGGCAATAGCAATAGTCGTAGGGGTACCTTGCGAGCACAAGTTTCTTGAGGCCCTATGAGCCTCATGCCCTAGCTCCCCAACCTCCTACCTGCATTCCCATGATACTCCCTGGACACTCTCTACATGACTGAATGATCACTGTGTGAAAGCCTTACAAAGCCTTAGACCATGAACTAAAAACAGCGATATCAACATCCTAAATGCAAAGCACCCCTACCCAACCTCCGCAGCAGGAGCTCCCTTTCCGACGCCCGGGCAGCAGATGCTCTTCTGCGGCTGTGGGACTCCAGCAGCTGCTGATGCCAGAAGCCTGGACCGCTTCAATTTGGGTTGCAAAGGTTGCGCAGTCATGGTAGAAAAAGTTGAAGGTCTTCATATGCATGCTACTTGGCGCCTTGCCGGGCTTCACAGGAATTCTCCCGAAATTTGTGGTGATCATAGAAAGTTGCTTCTCTCTAGAAGCCTGAAAAATGAATGATGCATAAGCAGGATAAGGACCTTAAGAAAGGGGTTCATGATGTCGGAAACTCCATTTTCTGATTCCATGCAGGATCGCCCCATCTCATGTCCTTGCAGGGATTTGGCGGCCTCTCAGGGCCAGGAGTCTAAGGCAAAATGCTTTGGATGTCAGCTCCAAGGCTGGGTTCCCATTTTTTCGTTCAGGGGCTAAGACTTGCCATTTCAGCTCTCGTTGTCTGAGATTTCATTGGATCCGTACTGCTACTGTTTGTTTTGGTGGAAGGTGTGACGGACTTGAAGGCAGGGGCATCGGCTCAGGGTGGTAGGTCTACAAAGCCTGCAGAGCCCCAGTGGAAGACAAAACCCATGGTGGCCTCCCAGTTAAGGTCGGTCTCAGCGGCCCTGGGGATCCCGCGTTTTTCTAACATGTCCGTGTTGTGTAGATCATCCTGCTGATGCTGTAGCAGCCATACTGCACAGTTCATACGGGCTCTGATGCAGCCAAGATGCCGATAACAGCAGCCTGAAGTTTGGCGGTTACTCAGCTTTTACACTGGGGTTCACACTTTATGAGATTTAAGATACGCCAAATTGCAGGATGTCTTCGAACAACTGCCACGTCAAACACATGAGTAGGCGGTGCAAAGACTGACAATGGTTTGCGATTGAATAGCAGGAGCTCAAGTTTGTCGGGATTGCGGAGCACCGCTTGAATTAGCTTAGGCCTTCGTTCTGCCAAGCAACAGTGCCAGTCTGGTGACTTACAGAAACAAAGCTGCATCGCTGGATCACTTGGCTAGCTGCTTCCCTCATTTAAACCAGCAAATGCGGAAGAGTCGGACTCAACCCGCAAGAGCCCTCCAAGAACCTGCAAAAAGGCAGGCAAAATCCTGCAAAGCAGCTGCAGCTTCGGGGAAAGGTGCTTATCCTGAAAAAAAGTTGCGAGAAGGTCGTCTCGTACCATGTACAGCCAAGGAACCACACATTTGCAGGCCATTGACTATTGCTTTCTACCGTGTCTTGTTCTGCTTTCAGACTTAGGATGGTTAAAGCCCCTGACCTAAAGGTGGGAAAATAGAGGACAGCTTAGACCATCTTCCAAGGATGACACCTCTGGAAGCGCGGAAGAATTTCAGAAATCACGTGCCCTGAACTGGCTAACTGGCCTGGAGCGCTCGCGCGCTGCCAGCTGCCAGTGCCAACGCAGCTGCTGCCCCGCGCTCGGCCAGCTGGGCGCCTCTAAGGACTGGCGTGGATAGTTGGGAAATGAGAATGGGGCATCGTGGTTTATCCCGCTTTTCGTGGTGGTACCTGCTACTATGCCTTAAAGCCCATGCTAATCACCTCAGGGTGGGAGTGCGACTGTAAGGGCCCGCTAGCGTCATGCCAACCCGCGAACACATGCCCGTTTAGATGGAAGGGGGCGCGCTAACTGCAGTTTCATACGAGGGGACATTGCAGGCTGATCATGCACGTAACCAGCCCGCTAGGCCTGTCAGTTCAGATGGAGGTTGGAGAATGAATAAAAGTGTGAGCACTCTCTTAATTGATGGTCCATGGGATCCAGTGTGAAACACGGATTCCTAAGAGCCTTCGCACGGGCGGTACTTTGGCAAGCCGCTCTTGATCTGAAACCTGCACATCCAAAAATGGCTAAATTCATGCCTTGCCCCAAACCCTCAACTCACCATCCCGAAAATAGCCACTCGAAACTAACATACCTCCGCAGGCCGAGCCTGAGCGTGATAAACTTGTGCCTCGAGCATGAAAGTCAAACCAACCACAGACACACCGTACAAGGGACCCAAACGTACCTACGCCCAAAAGAGGGTGCGGAGACGAGCGGCGAAGCAGGTCACTGGCTGCAGCAACACGCTTGCAGCGACCCTTCAGCATGGATGTCCCAACATTGCTTTGTGAGGAGAATATGACTACGCCATTCTGGGTTCAGGAATGTTTGGAGATGTCGCTTCTTGGATTTCTGATATGGGCGAGTAACACTTCGTGTCTCGGCCATCAAGTCCCCTTGAACTTGGAGATATATATATATATATTCGACTTTGAGGGCATTTGGGTTCACACCTGATCCTGGACCCTGAGAGGAGCTTGGGGTCAGATTTTTGGGCTTGGAACTGTAGCAGTTTCAGTTAAGACTTGTTGGACTTCACGGCGGGTAGTTGAAAGCTGGGCTCTTGGTGTCGGAGATTGTGAGTAGGCACCAAGGACCTGTGAACGTGTTGGCTTTCTGGGTGGAGTTGGTTTGGCTGCGAACAAAACGCCTCTTGACAAAAGGAAAGCACTGAAGTCCTTGGGCCCCCGTCCAATCTGCCACCGAGGCGCGTGCAAGCAGACTTTGTGCCAGTAAAGCAGAATGGCCGCTTCCAAAGGTCTTCTCTGGCCAGCCTTGGTATAGTTCGGGTTAGATTTGGGAACCGTGTAACTACCGGCAGGCGTTGTTGCCATAGAGATCCCGCACTCTATGCGTCGGGTCATGAGGCCCCTCCTGAGCCAATACTCCCCTAAGCCATTACCAGGTGTCAGCTAGGCGAAACGAGGAAGACCCCGATCCCCGCACACAACTCTCAATGCCTGAGGAACCCCAAACCCCAAGTCTTAGGCAAAGCTGGGATGCCACCATCTTCGCCGCAGTGATGCGTCTTGCCCTTGCGATTAAGGCTTTAAGATTCACGTGGAGATTTTCCTTCAAGGTGGCATCCTTCTCAACTGAAAAAGAGCTCACGGTTTCCTAATAGGGTTTGGGCTGGAATTGGCTCTTGTCGACACTAATTACATGATGAAAGCGCACTCCTGCAGATGATTGTCGAACATGATATTGCAGGCTCGTGTCGCCATACCCTATTGCAACAGGATCATCGCGGTTGAAGTACGGCACCTTCTTTCCTGGAGAATTCAAGGAAACCTGACCAACCCCGCTCAAGTCTGACACCCTGCCTGAAGCCATTTAAAGCCCCGGGTTTCAAACTTTACTCGTCCCTGCACCTTGCCTCTCCATAACGTCCAGTACACTCAATGCTGAAAAATCCCAACCAATCCCAACGGCTCTCTACATCAGGCCCTGCCTTTGATCCGAGGCCCCTCGCCGCCAGCAAAGCAGCGAGCGGATGAGGAGCAGGCGCAACATGGAGCGAAGCTCCAGTCCTCGGCTTCCATGAAGACAGCGGTCAAGATCAGGCTTCAGGCTTCTGTTGCACCACAACCTGGCAGCCGGGATCTTCATGTTCGCGCCTTTTAATGACGATCTGAAGCAGTGCCCAGTCGTTTGAAGCTTACAAGACCCAAACTTTCCAACCAAGAATGAGTCTACAACATACACAGGAAATGCTGAAACCATGCGAAGACCCAACCTGTTCTGAGTTAGACCAGGCTCGGTTGGCAATCTGCGCTCCGCGCTGTCGCGCAGCGCGCTGCGAGGTCAGCGCAGCAGAGGCCTTGAAGAATGCAAAAAAGAAACTCGTGGCCACAACCTCTTGTTTATACCGTTGCACGTACTTGCGGAACCATAGACCTTCGACCTCGGCCTAAGCAAAGTCCCCCAGCCCCACAACATCAGGTCGAATTTGACAAGCCGACGACTTTTTGCAGAGCCCCATACATATATATATATATGACCCTTAAAGCCTTCTTACTCACTGGGGCAGGCTTTAGCAACACCATGGCCTTCTCCCGCGTGGCACGTTGGGCTGCTGCCAGACGCTGCCAGGCGTGGAGGAAGGAGGCCTACATCATCTGGGTTGCTGTTAAGTTATTAAGGACCTTACTTTAAGTTAGTATAGTGGGGAAACACTATTAATTACTATGTATACCCTTTATGGTAACTTAATTTAAGGCCCTAACAGCAACCCAGTCATTGTCGCCACGGACATGAATGCAATCAGACGGTTCATGGAATCCTAAATCTTGTTTCCAACCTCGAATCAGCCTACAATGTCTGTGTACTAGGAGAATTCCGTGAGTAACGTCAAAAGCCAACGCCGCGTTGCCGAATACCCTCACCACCGGTTGACAGAATGTCACCCTGGAGACCTGCTTGCTAGCATCTGATTGGCAACGGCGTACCTCCTTTCGACGCTTGCAACTTTGGCTGCTGGACTGCGCCGCCAGTCCTGAGCCGCTCAGGGTACCAAAGGCAAGGGCAATTCTCTGTTGAGAAGAAGCAAATGATGCATAGATAAAGGCCATCTGAGAATTTCTGTCGAGATATAAGTTAAGCCTGAACAATTAAACAGAAGCAAGCAAACTGCATGTATCCGGTGGGACATCTGAGGTCGAATGTTCAACGATACAGCAGACATCGTCACGACAGACGCAAAAAATGCTTCTCAAGCACATCCCAGAATCTGGCAAGATGCTTCGTGCGACCTTAGAGGACTCGGCAAAACGCGTTCTCTGTGAATGGGTACAGAGACATTGCTAAGAACCCAACAAACATCAACAAAAAGCCAAGCTTGATACTACAGCAGGCACGCATACAATAGATGCTTCCTTCCCCATTGTTTGGAACCGCCGGTTGGTTGTCAAATCCCTCCGCTGGAGCAACCTCACCGAGTTGAGCTTCATGCAAGCTGCTGTGAAATTCTGGGATGCATGGCATTCCGTTGAAAGGCTTGTTTGGCAACTCCAGCGCACACACTCCCAAGATTTTACAGGGATAGGAATGAAGCCACACTCCTGAGGAACAGTGCACAGCAATGCGCTTGCTACTACAATTGTGCAGCAAACCTTTCATGCCACTATTTGTAGCAAAGATCCGCATGGTCTTTGGACAGACGTGTTCTAACGTAACGAAACTGCCAAGCGCCTTGCATCTCCGGTGCCAAGCCACCAGAATCCTAAACCAGTCAGGGCCATCAAGGGTAGAAGGCTGGGGTGGGTATTTTGGGAAGATGAGGGGGAAGCCACGGTTGTACCAAACCCCACCAACTTTTGCGGCTCTGACAGCTCATGGATTTCGACAGCTCAAAGCAGAGGAATCATTGCTCCAGTCGCTTCGTTCGCGGCTAGGCCGAGGACGGGCTTCAGTTATACTTTTAACTTGGATATCGCAAGATAAGGTGGTTGTGCTGTCCCAGGAATCAGGTATTGGGGTAGAGCCAGTCAGGGTTCTGGCAAGCTTGTTGTAAAAAAGTTGCCTCCTTTTCACCCTTCACGCTATCAAGGGTCGACGCTGTCAACTCGAAGACCCAAGATGCTGGCGCAAGCTGTTGGAGTACTTGTACGATTTCGCGTGTAGATACAGCCAAATGCATATGAGACTTCTCTCGCAACGATGGTCAATGTTTCACAGGATAAAAACGCTCACGCTACACTCTCCTTAGAAACGTACGTGGATGCCCGTCATGGAAGTGACAACGCAAAACACGAATGTCAGAAGAGATCCGAGCGTCAAGGTCGAATACTACGTGACAAGCATACAAGCATGTACTAGCACCCTGGCTCATGGGTGGGCGGCAGTGTGAATAGCAAAACCGAACATGAAAGGACCATCAGGGAGATTCTCCACCACTTTTGACGCTAGATTGGAATACTGACTCAGGCATAACTAAACAGAGTGTGCCTATTTCTTGGGCATAGTTTTGGCGACAGTATCCTTTGAACTATGCTTCTGAGAACAGGATCATCAAGGCCAAGGTCGGCCAATTCCTGGCATAGATGTGAACTACAAGTAGCGCATATATGTTGCTCCACTTGGGAATTGCAAATCCGTAGACGTCAGATAGTTGCCCACGTGAACCCTCGGGCTAAATAGCCTGGCCTCGCAAGAAGCAGCACGCTTTGAGTGGCCTGGCTGAGGCTGTGAGGGCTGTGTGTTTGCCCAGCTTTTCTGAAACACTATAGAAGCACCAGCCGCTGCATCTACACATGCATCCAGCAAACCTTTGACACATGCAACCACAGACCCTTTGAACCCCAGCGCCCTCAAAGGGTATGGAAGTCCCTTCGGGCGTCTGAAGATCCACAAGTAACCCGGGATTCTCTCTGATTGGCCTCATCCCCAAAAAGTTTCCCGGCTGATTGAGCTAAAGCTCGACCAATTTCTAGCTAGAAACTCCGGCTGCCCCGCATACATCCACAAAAGCACTGAAGGAAAACACAATCTAATAGATAGGGGCTGACTAACCTCTTCGGCAGCACCATCAGGAAATCGCCTCACAAAACCCTCTCATCCCGACACGGCCTGAAACTGCAATCTGCGGAAAGGAAAGGGGCGGTGCGAGCTCAGAATGGAGGAGTGCAGGCCCACTTCCAGCTATCCCAGAAGTCGCGGCCTCGAACCTGCACCCCTCCACCCTGAAAATCTATGCCGGTCTTCTTTATATGTTTTGCCGTCCTGTGCTGTGATGGCTCGAACTCAAACTCTGCCATGCGCCCGGCCTCCTGCGCCTGGCTTGCCAGGTCCTGAGTTCACCCAGCGGTCAAGGCATGAACTGATCCTGACCCTGAGTTGCGGGGTCAGCCTCAGTTTAGAGATCCGTACCCAACGCCTCAGACCCTGCTGGTCAAGAAAAGATCCGATGCTAAGGAGATGCTACAACTATCGAACCTTTAATGTACGAGTCTTTGTCCTCATCAGTGAGAGACGCGTACTGTCAGGAGGGTCAAATGGCACAAGTTAGAAAGGATTATAAATCAGGTTCATGCTTGGCATTCTCGTTCACTCGGCCAACCGCTTAACGTACGCTTGGAGGGAACTGAACACTAGGCCCTGGGCGTTGGGCCGGCAAAGTGAAGCGTTGCTTCCTGTGCCTCTCTAGGCCCCTAGGCATGTAGTGTTCAGTGGAAATATCAAGTACTTGGAAATGAAAGGTTGCAGCTAAGCCTACGGAAACACTACCTTGAAACAGTTTATGGGTGACAGCTGCCCGACTCTTCCTTATCTACTGCCCGGAACCCTAAATCCACTTCCCGGATCCGGTCTCCCTGCTTCTTCTGCAGCCCAGGGAGCTGCGTTTCGCATGGCGCGCTGCGTGCTGGCATGGCGTGACAGGGCGTGGAAAGCCTGGGCCTGCCAGGGAGCCCTGAGTTAACACGAACCTCACAGAACCACGTCTATAGTCCTTCAGGCTGTCAGATTTGGGTGATCGGCAAACATGTTCCGAATCAACTACGGTTCAGAACTTGAGGAGTTGGAGTAGGCTTCCTGGTTTGGGAGACAAGGCACCGGCCACGCTTTGAGTGAACAAGTCACAGAACATGCGGATTACTCTCACACATTGCTTGACAGACTCTGCCTCCAGCCTTCCTGCATGGCAAACCATCAACCACTACTGCTGCCTTACTGGGATGTACGTATTTATTCAGAATCGTCCCTGCCGAATCATGTCATATGCTCATGGGCGCACCAGAAGGGCCACATCGCCAGTGCTACGGTAGCTCAGCGCAAGGAAGAAGCCACGTTGGAAGAGGCGCTCCTTCGTGGGAATTCCGTCTTCCCATCGGTATGCTGGGTATTGTTGTGTCCAGGGATGGATGAATGTTGTTTTTGCCTTTGCTGAGTGCCCACAAGGCCCCATGATGACATCACCACACCGAGCATTCGCCAAGTCTTGGCCATTTAAATGCCCAATGCGAACAAGGTTTCCCGAAACGTGACGAACACTGATTCAAAGCTACGACACTCACCTTAGTTGGGACTCAACTCCTTCAAAAACCTGCAGCAACCACGTCACCACCACCCAACAAAGGAACGGCTAAGCAGGAGCAGGAAGATCATGGGCAACCACCATCTGGCGAGCCACTTTCAATGCCCTGCAACCTTGGCAACCTCTCAGATGTAGTAACGCAACAAGGCATCGAGGGACATCAAGGGCACAAGTACCCACAAAGGAGAACACGCAATGCGCTCCTACGGTTCTGCATGACAGCGGTCCTTCAACCGCTGCTGCCTGTCTGCAGCTGCTCCCAACTCTGCCTGTCTCAGGCATGGCTTTTGCGCGTTCTTCAGCAACCATGTTTAAGAACGTTCGGCCTCAAAGTGCTTTCTTGCAAGCTTGCAGTCCGCCTTGCATGTTCATTAAACAGCCTTGCAGCTTGCACCTCCAGACTGACTTTCGCCGCAGAAAAAGTCTTCCCAAAAATCCGCGACTCCTCTTTGCTTTAAGAACTGCAGGCGACTTTGCACCATGCAACACGTCTGGCCCCCACTCTCCGCGCCTCAAGCCCACCACAACTACCACGAAAGCGTCAGCATGTTGATTATGACAACACATCTAAATCGGGCTTGATTTTGTGTGGTACTCGGGTCAGCAACCTGCCGGTGAGTAGCCTGGAACTGAATTGAAGCTTTTCCTGACCTACCTGACTTGGTAGCCAGCCTGCAACCAGCCATCCGACTTTGAATGAAAACCCCTCAACCCCACAGCTGCCTCCAATCGCCGGGTTTGGTTTTCTGCTGTGGTAAGCCTGAAGCAGTCAGAAGGACACGCAAGCAACATCACTTACGTGCAACCAATGTTGTTGTAAGCGGTCGCGGGGGGTATTGTCACGGGCTCTGGCGGGCTGTCGTGAAGGCTTTTGGCAATACTTACATGGTAACTTACATTGCGGCTTTGATGATTTGTGGCGCGGACAGACGCGCATTCAGGCTTTCTGTCGCTATGACCATGGACAGCCTTTTGCCTTGATGGCACCGGCGCTTGATGCGATCGACTTGCAAATCATATTTTCGAGCAAGAGTGGTGACCGAAGCCGTCACCACCTGAAAAAAATTGTGGCCCAAAGGCGGCGATGCAGGCCCTCAAACGCCGGACAGCTGTGGAACAGATAGATTCAACCCTCCATGCACCAAACCACCCAGGACCCCAAAGCAACTTCTGAGCCAGTTAATTTGCCAAGCACCTTGATCCCAGTTGGGACTACATGGATGTATGTTATCGTGAGGGCCGTTATGTTTTGGGCGGCTGCTTTGAAGTTTGCTCAAAATACTTGTTCCCACAGCGGTGCCATAATGGCAATTAAGAGCCAAAAGCCTCCTGATTCTGAATCCCCTGCTTTTTGTTCTGGAACATCCCGGCCAAGCAGCAGCTCCTCCATCTGCCTCGCCCGCTGCTCAGTAATCCGCAGCTGCTCCTCTCTCACCCATAGGTTCTTGATGGCTACTACTCATTCTCCTAGTTGACGTGTGACTACGAAGGCAATGTTTCTTCGATTTCACCATTTTTGAAGCGCAAAAGTTGCCACTTCCCGTGCAGAAAGATCCTCGCATCAGGGACCAGGAAGATGCAATTAGGTTCAAATGACTCGACAAGCGGAATTTCAGGCTTGACTTGTTGGCATGTCTTCCCTAAGCATGTGAACTCTCAACAACAAAAGCGCCGCAAATGATAGCCAAAGCACTCTCTGAAAACACCTGAAGGCGAAGTTGCTACGACAGTACTTTAGGATTCGGCTACCCTTTGGACTCTGGACATCACCCAGTCCTCCAAGGAGTTGTGGCGATCGCCTGACATCGAGAGGCGGAGCCTGAAGAATTGTGATGACCCTGAGAAAAGATAGTTGGAGCATCAGCAATGTCTAAGGAAATGTGCACATGAATTAAGTAGCAAAGCACAGAAAGAAAAGCTGAACAAACCGTAATCTGCCATAAAAAGAACCTTCGTCACCCCACTCTTTTAAGATTCCCAGTCTCTCAACCCGCACGCTCTTGCTTCAAATTCCTCTCTCGAAGAAAGGAGTATTCGCAAAATCAAACTCTTGTAGCAGAATGAGAAAGGAAGTTTCATCTGAGCGCGCACACAAAAAGACCTCTGGACTGCTCATAGATACTCGGACAAGGAAACCATGCAGACCTGCATACTCCAGAAAGACAGAATCACAGCACGTCCAATACACATACACACAAGGGAACCAACCGCAAAGCGCCAAGAAACTGTTTTCAAATAACAGCACCTTATAGACGACACATCGACAACACCTCCCAAGTGCGTTCCTAGCAGCTCGAGCTCAGCAAGCTCCGATCGCGCCTGAAGCCAATGCTTGCAAGACGCGATCTCCGGCTTTGAAATTCAATGCAGTTGGTGTCTTGGGCTAGCCAGAACTTTCTGGATTGGGGCCTTGTAAGGCTTGAACTTTGAGGTTCGTGACTCAAAGAAAGCTGATCTGGGATCTGCGGGAAGCTTCGCCCAGCGTGTAAAGACTTGAGCGGCATTACAAGTTGCTCCTGGAGGAGTTGAGGAGTGCAGGACTGCCTTTGACTTCTACCAGCTGGTTCCGCCCGGAAGCAATGCAAAGCCGGCGGCGCTTAGGATTGCTGTAAGGCTTTTGCCCTGCCCTCAGTGTGTGTACATATATATGTATTTGTCGTGTTATCCATTAGTTCATTATATGTATATACAGACTCATCAGCTTGTGTGCTATGAATGATACTTGACATGAGAAGCAGCAAGACTCCAATCCGACTGCCCGCTGGCCTATCCTGGGTTCGAACAATCTTTGGGCTCTCAATTCGAATGCGCAGTGTGTCTGTTTCACATCAGCTCATGCTTTGAGCACAGGTTTGCCTGGAGGAGTTGCCGCTCTGTCTTTGTGGCGTGGTCCTCGCGGAGAGCATCGTCAACTTGGGACGTAAAAGTGTGAACTAAAGCTTTGGAGACTTCTAGCGTTTCTAGGACACCTTTTGTACAAATTGTTGGTTGAATCACTGTGGGGCAAGTGGCCGGCTTAGGTTTCTTCCTGTTGAAATCTAAGCTTGGCAGTGACACATTGAGCACAGAACTGATTGGCCTGCTAAACAGAATGACTTGCAACGACTGTGTGCTACATGCACTGGCTGAGGGAACATGTGTCTAGCGTACTTTTCACGTCGACAACCACCAACCTCTAGTCGAGATCGCCTGTAGAGCCAAACGACTTTCTGTGCACATCTTCCTTTTTCAAGCATGCTGCTTCAAGAGTTGTTTGAAGTGCTGACCCAAGTAAGTCGCTTTTCAGGAAGCTGACAGAGGTAGTTCCGCTTCGTTCTGCTGAGAAAGGTATCAACATGCTTGCGAGGGAAGCTAGAATAAGCAGAAGCTGTGGTATGCCCAAGCTTTCTCAGACTCATGTCGCTAACAGTTGACTGGAACTTTGGAGCACCTGCATGTAAGACCACAGCATCCAACTGCAACAACCGGCAAGGCGAACAGGCATGGTGCCAATGATCAGTTTCAACTGGTATCCCAAGGAAATAAGCACGTCTGCGACTGTTGTGCATACCGATTACTGAAGCCCGTTCATGCGCTTAAGAGCCCGCTAACGTTTCCTCGGCTACGGAGAGCTTTTCACGGACTCGCCTCATTTGTCGAGAAGGAAGCTTGAACTGAATGCAAGAGCTGCGGAGATTCCCTCCGGCCGAACAGTGGCACCACGCAGGAACAAAGCATACATGCCAGAAGAAAGGCTTGCAAGCATCCACAGAGCCCGGCCTGTCAAAGGAATACGGGAAGCAGCCATTATGCTACGTTTCATGTGGCCTGAGAGTTTTAATCTGAAATCTGGATTCCTACTCGTTCCAAAGCGGAACCTTAAATCAACCGGCAAGCAGCCTGTTCTCGCTGTCTGCCATTGCAGTGCGCTGAAGCCGAGCCTCTGACAGTTGCACACAAGCTCTACATGCTTCTCGCTGGAGATTCTCTCTACTGCATCTAGACCTTCAGGTTTGTCATACAGCTACAAAAACATTTCTTCAAGGATTCTAGCGCATTGGCCTCTTCAAATCTCTTGCCTGTGGCTAATAGTTACTGTACAGTAACCTATGTTGTTCTGAATAGTATGGATCCCAAACTCAAGTCCTTCTCGCGGAGTTCAGGCATGACCTAACCCTAACCCTCCAGACCACATCATAGACAATAACCTTCACAGAAACAACATGCACCTTGACACCCCCGCATGCAATTTCCACATAAAGGTCCACACACAAGAACTGGCCTGGAGTCATAATATACCACAATCTACCATAATCTACCCTAATATACTAAAATCTACTAAAATATACTGAAAATTCTACTAATATGTATTATAATAGTGGCCTGGAGCCAGTTTCTCGCAAAGTTGGCAAAGCCCCAGCCGAGCAGGACGGGGTCACCTGCTGAGGCTGCAGAGACCTTGGGACAACAAGACGGGAGCTTCTAGTATACCATAATACAATATGGTATATAGTTTAATCTAGTATGGTATGTTACAGTATATTATGGTATATATATATATAAGAAGTATGATACAATATGGTATATCATAATATGGTCTATTTCATTATGGTAGATTGTATTATATTATGGTATATAGTTTGATATCTTATGCTAAGAACTATGTGCCCATTGAAGTGGGGTGCATAAAGAATAATTTCGTTGGGATACGTGCGGCTCCTGCATCAGGGCATTAGGGTTGAGGAGTTTTTGAGAAAATTGCAAGTTTTTTTTGAGAATCACTGGAACGAGGATTCCAATAGCGCGGGACATACTAGGGACCGAATACCTCGAGGTGCGCAGCCAAAACCGGATAACGAACACCAACATCAGCACAAATATGCATATGAATGGCTTGTTGTCAAGGGCTTTAGAGCTGGAGTTGGGGCACTGCGACTGCCGGGAGCCCCAAGCCCAACGCAAACCACTATTCCCGTTGTGAAATAGCTGTCAAGAGTATACTGATTCAACAGGATTTGCTGATGATGCATGAAGTTCATCTCTGGTCTGCACTAGGGTTACGACAACTCTACTATGACAACTTTCATTGATGTGCTTCATAGCGCAATTCTGACAATACGCAGTACTACTCATGTTGATGTTTACGCCACCAGTGCTTCTGCGTGGCATTGCGGGTGGTCAAGGCACGTTGCTCAAAGTCCACAATTTGGGCCTCCTGGGCAGATTGGTATGGGATCTTTCGACCTCGGGGAAGCAGGGTTTCTTCGTTTCACAAGAGTTGTGCTGTTAAAGACAGCTACCAGAAGGAAGCCACAAAAATTTTCGCAAACACTGGTTCACTTGGTAATCAAGTCGTCCGCTCGATGGAAAGGGCGTTTCAAGATTTAGGATCTATAGGCACATGACGCAGATGATTCCGAACGGCCTCAACTAAAGAACAACGCGCAAGTCCTGAACTTTAGAGTCGCCCCAAACAGATCCAAAATATTGGAACCATGCAACTCTCTGTATGCAATGGCTCCTTGGCAACCAGCGAACGTTGCAAATCCTTGGCTGCTGCTTAGGTTTTCTCGTGTGATGCTATAGAAGTAGGAGATTGCGGAGATGCTTGGTGTTGGTCGAAGGCTATACGACTTGGGAGCCAGTGGTTTCAGCATACATCAAGTCAGATGCGATGTATCAGCTTCTTCGAGCAATGTCTTCCGCATGGGTCTGACATTCGGATGTCTCTCCAAGCCTGGAAACTGAGCAACAACACTATCAGCTCACAGATGGCAAAGGTGAAGAGAGCTGTTGCGATAGGTCTAGAACAGTTTCATCGGATCCCAAACCTGCTTACTAGAAGATGCAATGCTACGAAAGCGGGGATATCTAACGAGCTTTGCTACAGTGCTACAGCAAGGCGGCTGCAAGCAACAGATTTGAGCATTGTTTGAGCACCTGCATGAACCAGCTTGGAGTGGCAATACCAGATCCCAACTAGATGTATCCCAAACTGCACATTACCTGACTATGACCATGTCGAGTAATTAACGAGGTTTTCAATATCAGAAGGTGGCTCTAATTACTACCTGTCTGCACATGTCAAGCATCGAAGACTTGGCGATCTCGGACAATTGGTTCTGTGGGCGCTGCCCGGACCGAGACCTGAAACCAGCTGAACGCATCAACCAGCTTTCGCTTTGGCTTCTCAAAGGCAAGCTGGAAGCGCTATACGAAGAAAGGAGATATAGTAATGCTTCAAGCGAAAAGTTCGCGATTTTAGAAGCCTTGAGTCAAAAACTACACACTTGTCTGATGCATTGCAAGATAAACCAAAAACTCCTTCAGCTGCTGGATGAGAAGCCTCGAGAGAGCGCCTTCCCTAGCATGCTCTCCCTGGCTTAAACCGCAGGATGACGTGCTTAGCTGGATCACGTTCTGGATCATGTCGAGAATTGAGGAATTGAGGGGGCTACCCTAATGGAACAACAGGGGATGCCTCGGAATGATCAGACTGGATATCTTGAAACACTAGTGCAACGATCCTCTCCCACTAAACCTCACGGAGATAAGCGCCATCACCACGGTCCCCACTGAGTGCCCCGCGGCGCAGGGTAGAAGGGAGCGCCAAGCGGCAAACGCATTCTTGACCAGCCACGAACTAGGCAGGTACAAGTGTCGGGACTTGGGACGACGTACTCTTAGTTTTGCCGCAAGGAGGAATGGAGCTAGACTTCCCTTTTCTATCTTGTGTTGATTCGTGCGGGTGTGAGTGCTTCAATGCTGTAATGCGACGGAGAGTTTGGATATGTTATGGAAGAAACCTTCTGGACCACGCAGCGCCCTCCACCACTGGCTCTGGCCATTCTGGAAGTGCAGTTGTAGTTCTGACCGCGTCAAACGTCAAGTGGACAATCACTCATGCGCATGCTCTTAAGCAAATCTTTTTCGGAGCTTCTGGAAGGTTAGTGGATCTTCAATCGCTGCTCTGGACCAGTAGTGAAGCGGCACTCTCTGATGAGCACCGTCAAAATTTGCGTCAACACCTGCAATCATTGAATTGGCTCAACCATACTTTCCCACAGGGCAGATAAGAATTCAGGGTGGGTCAGCTTGCCATCATGCAGGTTAATCTGAGCACGAAGGTGAATCACGCAAGGGGAACTACGCAAGAAAGTGATGAGGCGGACTCCAGAGCTCTAGTGAAGTCTCATCGGTTCTGGGAAGTCTACAGGTCACGGAGTGTGGAAACCGCGTGAGTTATGCGAAGGGATCATGCCACTGATTGCAAGATGATCAAAAAAGTAGATATGACATGCATGAAGTTTTAGCTAGGAAAATGCATGGCCTGGCTTTCTGATGAGGATATGGGTACATACCATACCAGTTCAGGTTGCAATACCCCATTCTGTTCAAGACAAATTAAGGCTAAGGATGCAAAAGCCCCTCGAAGAAACACCAGAAATTCCAATACCTATGAGGCCTGCACCTTGTGGCGAAAAATCTCCTGCATCAGACAACTCATAGGATGCTGAGCATTATGCGACTCGCGGCTGCCCCAGTTCTTCTCACCTCCGCGTTGTTTGAAGTTCATCTGCAGTTGTGATTTTTGCAGCCCTACAGGTTTGCGCTGAGACCCAAATGTCCTCCTCGGGCAAACGCATGGTTTCAATCGCCCAAGAAAAGGTTCCTCAAGCCTTTGAACACTTTGATACTGAAAGGCTTCGATGCCAAAAGCCTTGCAAGCAAAACAACACCCAGCACCGTGAACCCTTGCATCCTCAGAGCCCTGCCCTAGTGATTTGCAGTGTGAGCTCAATCTTGCCCTTCCGTCTGTAGCTCAGGGGGTCAACTCATCCGGGTTGGAATGCACTGTAATTCGCATGCTCATAACCCTCTCAGACAGCCCGAGCTTCTACCAGGAGAACTGGGTGCTGATCTTCAAGGCAACTTCTGCCTGAATTCTGCGACTGCTTGCCACAGAGGGCTGTGAAGGACCACAGTTTGCGTCTCTCATACACCCGCCCCAAGGATCGTCGCTGAATTTGAAAGCAAACTCCAAGTAGATTGAAATGCAAGAGAATGTTAATTTAGAGCTCAGCCTGCTCATCATCCCATACCGTACCGGGCGAATCGAAACGACATAGAGGCCAAGCTCACCAATGCCGAAAACTTTCGCAGGTGGCAAGGAAAAGCTCATGTTGCTTTCTTTGATTTTGCGGGATGCTTGGTTGCACTACTGAAGGAGTCTCACATCCTTGGCCAGCATGATATCTGTAATCCAAAAACCCAAAACTGTTCAACTCGAAGCGCAAACCTGACTAGATCCAGTCCCTTTGCCCTTTGGAGCGAGACCTATGCACCAGATCCAAACTCACCATTTCAATGAATCTGGGGCTATGGCGAGCGCGAAGACGCATGTTTAGCTCTAGGTCACTGACCTCGGTGCTGTTGCGGCGACTGCTTGCTGGACCGCTTCATCACAGGCAGAGGGGCCAGCGACTCAGAAAATGATAGTTCCGCGCTTGTCGTGTCCGGATGACACTTGAAGGATTTTGCGCGTCTCTGCACATGTTGTTCCAAGTGTTGGTCTTGGCATTTTCAAGCCTTTGGATACCCATAAATTGATTGCAAAACCGTGTCGAGGATCGAGCACCTCCAGCAATTCATGATGCACAGCCCCGCGAACAACACAACAGGGGACGTAAACTTCATGCAAATCTTCAAGCCCTGCAGAGAACATGATGCACAGAGCAGCTTGGCCCCTGGCAGGTGGCGTGGAAACAGCGACACGGGGACGTGATGCCTTGGGCTTCAAGCTGGGTCAGCGCTTCCTTCACCATGCCTGGTGCCTTTTAGGAGGGCCCATATGCTTCAAGAGTCTGTGTTTATTGCCAAATTATCTACCTAGCACTCAATCATAATCTAAAGCCAGTGCAAACAGGACAGAACTCGAAGTCTTGACCGGCATGTTACCACACATTCCAGCTTCCAGACATGTCATAGCATTGTAGGCCGCCAACGAAAATGTTCGTCTCCTTCACTCCTGCCGAGTCGTAACAGTTCAGTCCAGGTGAAGCTTGCTTGAACTGATAAACCAACTAACAGACATGACTGAACAGGTCCAAGGGAGGCACTTTCAACTACGAAAAACTAAATGTCTGTAGAGGAGTTGGACAGATTGATTGCAGACTGTGCATGTAGGCATTGCCGGGCTGGTTCTGCATCAAGATGATTGGATGGCATTCAGGGCTGCATGTGCTCTCGAGTGTGAGGTAAAACACACACACACACACACCAAGATACGGACTGCTTGCACTGGAATCTTCCCAATTGTCTGCATCGTGGGGCACTATGCTTGCCAACTGCAAGCTAATCATTACATAACTAGCCACCCAGAATTCAGAGGCGCCGGATATAGGGAATCCTGAGGCAGACATGCTTGTGAATCCTGTCGGATCCAATTATGGTCAATTGGTTGCTTTCCACTACTTCTTCCACGAAAGGCCAAGGGCTGCTGAGTCGACGTGCCCTGAGATCCCAAAACCCGTCCGCCTTGCCCCCAGCATCCCGCTCCTGGATCTTTCCATGACGCTGGAGGATAGGACCTGCACAACAAGCGCTGCAGAGCTGAATGCCGAGCGGACTGCTCAACGAAGTTGACATGATCATTTCCATGCCGTGATGTTTATGCACTGCGTCGATGAAGACTGCGCCGCGTGAAGAAGTCTCGCATGACCATTCTAGGGTTCAGAAGTGGAGTCTGAAGTGTGAGCTCTTGAGCACAGCTTTCCACATTTCGAAGCAAATCCAGCTTCAGCTAGAGCTCTCGTCCATGAGGGTTTGGCAGGTACACGTAGCTTGCCTTAGATAAGGCTCATCAGCGGGCTGGCATGACATGTACGTGGCTTACCGGAAGATGAGCCACAGTACCCTCGCAAGGGAACTGCAGAACCGTATGCTTATATACAAACATCTCTAAGCATGATCAAGCCGCAGAAGCAAACCACAACCAACAACCAAACTGTTGCATTGAAGGGTACCAATCCCAAAGCGTCGGTTGTCAGATTTGGTGCATGAAGCTTCAGGGCTTCGCGAACTTCAGCTATTGAGCTTGTGTGCAGATACTATTGACTATTATTCATTCAGTTTCTCGCAGCTGTTTGGGATGTTGTGCCTGATACGAGCGCTGAATGACTGAACCAGTATGCTGCACTGGAGCGGTGTTTGGTATTGAGTTCAACAACGGTTCCTGATACAGTCTGAAATAATGTCGGGCTCAGAAAAGGCACCGCAAAATTCCTAAATGCCTGAGCTACACTTCAAGGGCCAGTCAATGTCTGTAGTAATTTGCATGGACGCGGCTTCTTGAATACATGACTTTCCATACGAAACCCCAGCAGTGCAAAATACTATTTTACTAACCCGTCCAGGCCGCACAAACCTGAAAACCAAACACAATGTTGCGACAGTCGTGTACTTTGCAGCAGCACTGCACGTGGTCGGGTGAAACTTCAGTGGGACAGGGTTAACATTGCCGAACGCCCGGACGCCTGCACGGGCTTCATGTGCTTTCGAGATCTGGTTCAGAGCTGCTGGATTTCTGTCTCAACAATGGCCAAGTCTCAGGTTCTGAAATTTATGGCTGACCTAGCACACGCAAGACACAAACATCAGTGGGCAGCATTTACTACTTCATATTACTTCTGCTGCTGATGCTCGAAAGAATGTTTTTGAGCGATAGCTACCGTCATCGTAGAGCTAGTATCTTTGCCACTAGCACAAATTGTATCATCCAGTTCCTATATAGCATGTGCCTCGACCAGAAGGCCTAGAAAGAACCAGTGATCCCCTCAACACCACAACACGCTTTCAAACAGTGTTCTTACAAGAAAAAAACATGAGGTGCCCTACAGAGCCCATTCAAGCCTCCGGCTCTGAACGTCAATGAGATCAGATCAGGGAGTTCTCTTCCCCAAGCGATGGCAGTCGATTCCCTCCACCAGCCTGGCAACATTGAATCAAAGTAGTGGTTGCAGTCAGTTGCAGCGGGTATCCATGTGAAGACATGCTCGGGAGCCCGCTCAATCTGGTCTCCCCACAGCTTGCTGTTCCTAATATATCCTGATTTCTGCGCTGCGCCCTCTACGAATGTAGAGTGCGCTGAGGCATCTGTGAGAGTAGTGTTTCGGGTAATTACATGGACCGGGAAGAGGTTGCCTTGAAAGGAACGCCTTGCACACCTCGCCTGTCTCTGCACTGCTATTGCCTTGCGGCAGGGGGTGCTGGCCTGCTGCAGCTTGGGGTAAGCAAAATACAGTAAGCCGCAAAGAGAAACGCCTCAAACGAGCTATGTGTTTTCTGTTCAGCGCGTGCGCTGGGCTTTCTTCACAGGCTCAGCCGCCGCTGCCGCTGCCTCCTCTTCCAGGGTTTCCTCATCTTCCTCGATGTATGACGAATCATCGTCAAGCTCCTCTTCCTCCGACTCCTCTTCCAGGCAGTTCTCATTTATTGGCAGTTGCTCTCCGACCTTAGGCCCTGCCTCTTGCCGGACCACGATCCCTTCGTTGGAGATGTTGAGCCCTAAGACATCCTCGGCCTGATTTTCCTCTTCTGCCTCATGCACCTGCTCCTCCTCATCCTGAAAGGTTTCGTCGTCATCGAAGTCTTCGTCTTCCTCTTCGTCCACAACATCCTCTTCGAAGTCTGCCTCTTCCTCACCTTCAAGCAAGAAGTCATCCTCCTCATCATCTCCAAAATGTGGACTAATTGACGCCAGAGGGCGGCTGCCCCAAGTGACAACTCTGTCATCTTCAAGGATCGCAGCAAAAGCCTGAGTTGAACCCTGGATGTGCTTGACGTTCTTGAGCTGTGCCTGAACTTCGTTGCTATCACCACCGCACTCCGGAAGGCCCCAAGTCACAACAGATCCATCTTCACGCAGGGCTGCAAAAGCACACAATGTGGCCTGCACCTGCTTCACATTCAAAAGCTGTTCTGTAACGCCGTGAGTGTCTCCGCCACCTTCTGGATGACCCCACGCAATCACACGTCCGTCGCCCAGGAGAGCAGCGAAAGCACCTTTACCCTCCGGCAAGTCATACCCGCTGAACAGTTCTTCACCTGCTGCCGCTTGAATGTGTTGCACATTTTTCCTTCGGTATCATGCAGCAAAACTCCAACGTCTCGTTTCGTTGTCCGCTTTCAATTCCGCACATCTCAAACAAACTTGACTGCTCGTAATCCTGCGAGTTTCAATTGGTCCTGGACATTTCTGCTATCTCCACCACAGTCAGGATCCCCCCAGGTCACAACCGACCCATCGGCCTTGAGCGCAGCAAAAGCATCCCTTGTGGCCTGGATCTGGCGCACGTTTTTTAGGTGCTGCTTAACCTGAGCTCGGATCAGCTTTGAACAGCCTATGGTGCCTCCGTTGACCGAGTAGAACCCGTACAAACAGCCAATATGAGCCAACTCATGGAAATGTGACCAGCGCCAGTTTGCATGCGATTCACAGAAAAACTGAATATGCAAAGCTGAATCCTTCAACGACAATCAAATCATCCAAACCCCAAAACCAGATGCTTGGACAGCGACCTAGAACTAGCCACCTAGTAGCCTTGCCACATCTGCCAGCACGCAACTCCCCGCCCCATGCCACCACAGTTCCATCTCTTTTCCTGAGTCATGCACACCATCTCGCCACGTCTGGAGTTCTGTAAGGCAAAGGAGGCAACAGCAGGACCATTAAATGTAAGGATCTTTTCCTGAGCAGCTATGTGGGAATCCTGTCAGCCTGGCTTGTATGAATTATCAAAGGATGCTTGCATAAACTATAAAGACCAAGCTGGTCTTGACCCAGATGCAAGGCAGCGAAAGAGTCCCCTGTAGCTTGTATATCGCTCACATCGACAAGCTGGCGTTGGACCTCGCCATCGGCAAGAGGTGATGCAAGCTGACCCAAAGTTTCAGTAATTGATTTCAGTAATTGAATGCAGTGCTAAACAAAAGGCCTTCGGCACCTGGTAGCTTGGAACCCATAAACAAACACCACTGAACGTCAAGGCAGTGGGAACCACAATGGCTGCCTTCCCACTGTTGCTGTTACGTTCAGACCATCCAAACTCAGGACTGAGAGTTGACTAGAATGTCTGAAGTTGCCCCAGCTAGTCTCAACAGATCCCTGTGGAAGGTTTATCGGGCGCCAAAACTCCCGGAAGCCAAGGCACCGCTTTGGTTGTGCGGCAGAGGTCACCCCATGAGATCACACGGCCATCCGCTCGCAGCGCTGCAAAGGCTTGAGATGTCGCTTGGATCTGGCGCACCTCAGCCATGGATGACCAAATTACTATCAGTTGCGGGATTCAGGCGAAGCCTTGGGGCTGTGGTGTTTGATGGGGATTTGGGATAGGTGGCCTCCTGGCCAAGCCCGTTATATACCGAAAAGTTGCACAATTCCGGATCAAGGGCACGTTCTGAAGCTCACTCCGGAACCGTTTGCTGAGGCCGCCATTTTCAGGATCGCCCCAAGTCACCACGGACCCGTCCTTCAGGGCACCACAAGACATGCAAGCGAACTTCGGGATGTGGGATTTTCATACAAGGCTACCCAGGTAATCACCATCAATATCAAGAGGCACCCATATCCATCAAAGGCAGTTGCCCACTCTGCCTTCCGAATGGCTGCAAAGGCGGAGGCAGTGCTTTGAATCTCGATCACATCTTTCAGTCGCTTCTGTACGCTGCTACCTCGTCTCTGCAGGAACAAACAAGAAGACAATCGGAGGTCTACTGCACAGCCCTCATAGGGATATTTCTCCAAATCATCCTCATAGCATCCCTAATATGGACCCCATAGTCTCCCCATAATCTGTGTATCCCTTGTGGTCTCTTGGGGTCCCCATTGCGACAAACTCCCAGAGATGAAGTCGCCCTTGCTCAGATGAAGACGGTTCTACGAAATGGACCATCTCAACTGTAGAACTTTGAACTTAATCGTGAACGTGAGAAAGCTGAAAGACGCATATCGGGGTAGACCGCATGAATGTCAGACTTCCTGTCAACCTGGCCAAACAGAAATGTCCAACGTGAAATTCATGATTTAAATGGCTTCAAAGTATACTTCCAATTGAGCCGAGAAGACACACTGTTAAAAGCACATGAGATTTCAGACGCCAGCTGCACAAAACTGGGCTCAAATCTGACTTCATGGGAGTGCACATGAACACTGGAGCGCTTGATCCTGGCAAATCTTACCTCAAACCGCAGCACCTTCCAACTTCTAATTCAGAATCGATGTGCGTTCCAACTTACAAGCTTTCACCAAAACAAACATGCATGAGCACGCGCGGCAACCGGAACAAGTTGCCAAGCTGCTGTCTCCACCAAAGGCTGACTGACCCCAGGTCACCACAGATCCGTCTTCCTTTATGGCAGCAAAGGCGCGCGCATTAGCTTGCACCAGCTTCACGTTCTGCAGCTGCTCCTTCACATGTTCACACTGGCCACCACCATGACCACCCCATGCAAACACAGATCCATCCGCCAGGATTGCAGCGAAGGCATCATCTGAGGTTTGAATGCTCTGCACATTCTTAAGACCATCGCCGCTGATGTCGCCGTCACAACCCATCGGACCCAACAACTCCACCTCATCTCAGCTTGTAAACTCCTCGAATTTGATTCATGATGAACAGGCTCTTTAAGTAAGACCTTACTTTCATCCGCGGTTTCCGGCCAGCATTTTCAACTCCCGCGTCAGCTAAACCCAATGATTCATGGAGATACTATGATACTTGTTTGGGCGTACGCTTTGCATTCCCTCATGTTTCGCAATTGCAAACTCCGGTGACCCGCGCTCTCAGCCTAGCCACCGTCGAATCGCCACGAATGACTGCGAAGGCTCCCTGCCATGTTGCTGCAACACTCACCTGCCGTTTGTGCAAGGTCACCTTGGTCGGTCTTACTTAGCTTCATACGACTCAGGAAGCATACAGGCGTTGAAAGGATTCTGCCAAGGTTTGTCGGGACACGTTGGTAAAAAACTTTCTGGTCGCTCTTTACGCTTATGTCCTATTCTGCTTTCCTGATTAATGATTAATGAGGACCTGGTGTTCATCCACTGCCTGCAATAGCAGGGGGGCTGAATCATCGCTTCGCGAAGTGGAGTATGAGCCACGCAACGAGAACGCTAACCATATGAAGAGAATGCAACTCATCACTACGTAGGACCTAGGACCTAGGAATTAGCTGGCTACTGGGTCTGCAACCCTATAGATGCAGGTACCCCCCTGCGGGTTCGGGCGTTGCTCGTTGGTAGCTGCGAACCTTCAACAGGTTGTGTACTCCACCGCAATTGTAGCCAGATTGACACAAAACACCCTTGTAGTGTGTGGCCAGGGGAACCCTGAACTTGAGACAAGAAGAAAGCAAGACATGGTTCTGAATGAGGACCCGTTGGCAGAGTCTCCCTGTGCCAGACCCGCATCACCAACCAGGGTCAGCTCCTCCGAGACTACGGAATGCAGATCGCCTAAGCTTATTGCCAGTGAGCCTACTGTCTTTGTAGTACCACGATGTAGTACAATTGCCAGTTTGAAACAAAAGTACATGCCCATTTATTCAGAACAGAGGCAAGACAGTTTAAGTATTTGCCATCAGCCGCCTGCCGCCCTACCCCTCTCTCCCCTCTCATATAACTCATAACGTGAACGACCAACACTGAGAGGAAACTTTCAAAGTTTCTGCATACCGTACGCATGTTAAAAAGCTCCTCCAGAATTGTTCCAGCTGGGCTGATCAGACTGCACCTCCCACTGACGCCCAGCGCATCCTGTGCCCGGCGCCGCAGCTCATCAACTGATGCGTCTGTGGGTAGCTCGATTTCCTGTGGCAACTGGTCTCTCTCCCTCTACCCCTATTACCTCTACCCCTCTCATTGTCTTTTTGTCTCTTGCTGCATCCCTACCTCACTCCTTCTCTATGTGGTATCCTGGAGGTTGAGTTGTCATATTCTAAATATTTCATACAAGCGTTTCATATGCACGTTTGCATGAGATCCTGACCAGACACACACACAGAAGCTCTGCGAAGCCTCATGTTGCTGAGCTTCAAAACACCCAAAGCAGACTGTACTATAAAGCCATGTTGGGAAACACTCAAAAACCTGTGAGCAAGCTGCATGATTAAAGCCTTGAAGTGCCATATAAGCTTGCAGCTTGCTCGAAGGGAGTTTGGCAAATCCAGAGTCTTCTTGACTGCAGCAGGTTTCACAGGCATGCCAAGGCCACAGAAAAGAAAGCAGCCAAACCATGAGCTGTGCAGCATCTGGCTGCCATGGACAAGAAAAGCTTGAAGCAAAACAAATGCTGCCACTGCCGGGGAATCCAAGTTTCTGCTGCTTTCCCACTGAGCAAGCACGCCGTTAAGCGCAGAAGCGAAGCCATAGCAGGCGAGACCACGGACGGGGCTGTGAGAGCTCTCGAAATGGGAGCCCGGGGACCCTTGCGATACAGCGTAATTACAAAGGGCTTCTGGAGGTCCGCGTATGGTTTCTATATGGATTATATTGGAGTATGTCAGAACCTTGCATATGCTGAGGCAGGGGGTTGTGATTCGTACGATTCCTCTTTGGAACGAATCCCTTTGTTGAGCTAGTTGCCAGTGAGAACCAACTTCAGACAGAACAACAGTGATACCTTTCGGGTTGTCATTGATTTCAATGCGGATGCATCACCGAGGAAGGGCCCCAGCGTGTGTTTCGTCATGCGATTACCAGCCTAAATGGCTATGAACCTGACTGCGCCATGCGTCTACATGTGAACGTTGTCAACAAGTGGCTTGATGCACGAAGATCAATGCTCAAGGCCTGCGAAGCCCGAACAACTACAGCCCGGCCCATTCCCTTCACTCATGAGGAAAGTTTTTAGCGTAGTGCCACTTTCCTGCCTTAGCCCGTGGTACGCTTTCTGCTGCCGTGGTCGCGGAAGCAGCAACCGCCAGGGACCTTTCAGGACATTGATGGTTTGATCAAGCCTGCAACCCAAGTCTAGCCAGAGAGTTAATCTGCTATCACCTCATCATTTGTAGCCCAAACGATCCCGTGGCCAGGGCTCAGCTCTCAAGACGCTTAATGAGGCCTTTCGCTCGAAGATCCCTCGTCCGCCATAGCTGCCGCCAACGCCTGCAACTCGTGTTGTTGTTTGTTCTTCTGCTTATTGTTCATCTTCTTTCTTTGTTTTCGGGCTGAAAGTCTACGTATCGAGCTTCAGCACCAACTTAGAGCTCTGAAGCTGTACTGTGTTGGAGGTGGGCACATGTCAATCAAGGGTTGCTGCTTCAAGACAGCGATCTTACAAAACCTAAGCTTCAGCTCCTTGATTGGACGGCCCATTCTGCGATACCTGTCCAGCCGCAATGAACTGACAATCTTTTTACCATACCGGAATATCAGGACTCCAGGTATTCGATTTCACGCATGTCTCAAGGTCTTACTTAAGGTGTGTTCATTCTGGCACTTGCCATACTCTTCTTGTGCCTGCGCAGAATCGCCAAGTGCGGCCCAGCGCTGGGCCCAACTGGCTTTGGCCTGAGGGATGGGGTTAGAAAGGTGGGGTTGCTGCGTACCAAGAGGTTGACTTTGAGTGATTGTGCAATCGGGGTGGCGATAAGGCATCAACATCTAGCACTGGCCGCTGTGGGAGTTTCGAATGAGTGGCAGTGAGCCAGGCTTTGGGCGTCATGTCACTACCTGTCCAACAATGTTTTTGCGGAGGCTTGTATTCCGTCTCAGACACTCATATGCTTTGTATTTGAGGTTCATGAGCTCTTGATTTGTTGAGTGTGTCTCAATCATGCTATCAAGGTGGATTGGTGTCTGGGCGTCAGGAGGGAAGTATTGGCCTGAAAGTTTGGGGGCTGCAACCGCAAAAAACAAAACCACAAGTCGCCCATGGCCTTGTGTCCTGAGCTCAGCATGGGCCAACCATTTAAGCTAGGTGCACGCTGGCTTCAAGAAGTGAATGGCATTCAACTGCAGATGTCCGAGCTTCTTCACTAGCATATGTGTTCTACCTGCCTCAGAACTCGAATTCCCTTGTCCTGGCTGCAGTGAATTTAGTAACTCTGTATCCAGCAGTACCCCTTTCGCACACGAGACCTGCTGGACCAAAGCCTTTTAAATTTCGAGGCTGTAAAACATGAGCTAGCCCAACCCACAACATGCCCGCGACCATGATCTCCAAAAGGTTTCTTTGAGAGCCCTATGCAAATCAAAACAGTGGAGGTACAAGTCCTACAGCTTCAAAGGTTTCTTGGCCTCGGCGGCGCTTGGGCCAGAAGCCTGGTTTCACGGGGCTCTGGGATGTGATGAGGATTGGGGAGGATGCTACAGTAGGACGTTCGTCTATTAGTCTGCTCCTACAAAGTAGGGCTTGCGCTGATCTCGTCTTCACTGAAAATCCATCTCAGGGCAGGTACTAGCCTGGCGGCTACTCGGTGGCCTTTGGAGGCTATATGGAGGCTGCATGTTAAAATGACGTTCATGCCTCAGCTCGGATCCCCCTCTCCCCAGACACTGTCAACGCGAAATGCTTCGAACATTGCGCGCATGCCATGCATACCGTGCTAGGCGCTAGGGATAGTGGAATACGTACAACATTTCAATCAACTGTGCGACTTCATCACATACCATCAAACTAAACCCTAGACTACACTTGTTAATCTTGCTCGATGCACGCGAATCCCCTGCACCCTCAAGAACATTGCCTCGACGACAACAACAAACTCCGCCATCTGAGACCTTAGCAAAACCTTCTCAAGCAACTGGGAATCCTGCACCTGCTGGTTACCTACTACGAGTCTTCGCCAAACTGAGTTCTCCTGTTGCATGGAGAGGTTGCCTGCGAGACCTCGCGTGCTTCGCGCAAGAGCTCCTCCACCTGAAAGTTCAGGTGAGCTGCTGATGAGAATGGTGCAAATGAAATCAAAGTACATGGGCGTTTTTGAAGGTTATGTCTGCGAGGTCCCTTGGCTCTGTAACGTTAATTGTTCACCAGTGCAGCCCACTACAAGAAAGGCTCCCGCAAAAATCTGGGGCTCGCAAACCTCTTCTGGGTGAGGTCTGGGGGTGGGCTCCGGCGTCGTCTATCCCGCAAGACTTGCACTTCAACCCAACACATTGAGAATCTTTCCACCCGAAAAAGCATTTGCAGACAGAAAGCTTCACACTGTTGAGAACCTTGAATCAGTTTGGAGGGTGTGGGGTAACTCCTGTCAACTTCGCAGTTCTAAAACACCAGAACGAATCCAGATGCCACATTGGAGTCTATGCAAGGCTCCGGAGTTGGCACTTTCAGGCCTCTGGTCTACAGTCACAAGTGAGAATTGAACGCTGCACCGTGCGGTATGGATCGCGCAACTGTTGTAAGTGTTACAAGTACTATGAATATTCCGGCCTGTATGACACTTGACAACTACAATGCCAGGTACCAGAACTACAAGTAGAAGTAACCAGCACTATCACTATGCACTTCTGCCAGGCAACCGAGACGTTGAAACTGGATGGCCCAACAAGTCAAGAGCAGGGGAGCCTCATTCCGCTGCTCTAAGATGGCACCCAAAGAAGTGAACGCAGCCCAGGCATCCTGCTGCAACAGTGGCAAGTCAGGAATTACGTGCTCCTGCCATTTTCCTGCATACTGCTTGTTCACACGATCGAGGATTCGTGGATAGGTTTATGACACGAGGCTACCGGATCGAAGCTTACGATTTGCAGATGTGAAGCGCTTAAGTTCAACCCTCTCTGGAGAGCGGCCGGCGTGGGGGAGGACGCGTTTTGGCGAACCACGGGGGACCTGTATATTCCGAACGGCATTACCTACGTCGCAAGTGCAGGTGGTATGGTGGCCTGCATTTAGGGCGCACGACGTTCGAAGCAGCCGCGTGCTGCATCATGTACAGCCAGCTTCGGTCGCAGCATTACCTATGTCGTCAATGATGGAGCCCTCAGAAACACTTCAGTCGCTACACGGCGCTACCCAGTACCCCGACTGTGCTTGTTGCTATTCGGATGGTTGATCTTCTGGAGGAGGAGACGGGCTTTGATGGCCCTTGATGGCAGGGATGAGCGCGAAGGCGCGCAGTGGAATTGACATAGTTGCCGCTCGGTTTCCAACTTGGTCGCCGTGTTCATGTACGGTCGATGGATTCACCTTTCAGGTCTCGGATGCAAGTGCGACTTCTCTGGGGTCATGGCATGGTTGCTTTTTGCAACGGAAGCTTTTACGGGTGGATGCATGGATGGATGGATGGATGGATGGATGGATGGATGGATGGATGCCTTTTGGGTCTTTCTACGGCGGTCTGGCCTATGTGCCTCGTGTGGTGGATGGTTTCACCGTGGTGATCGTGCATAGCAGGTTTGCCTTCACTGCGCGTAGTGCAATTTTGGTCGCCGTCAATCCTTCGGCAGGGCTTGACAGTTTGTGGTTGGCTTCGACTAAATCAGCCAGCACGGCTACGACAGCGGATTGGTTGTGTTAGGGCAGCAGCCCTTCTTGTGGTTTTTTGATTCTAATTCTTGGCGGCCGTCCTGACCATCTTTGGAAGGCCTGTGGGCTTCGGCTCTTTCATATGGATGCGATTTCCTGGCTGCGTTGATACTCAAGAACTGCAGTCTGGACTCTCGGATGATGTGCTAGTGTTCGGTTCACCTTTTTCTGATGTAGAGTGGCTTAAGCTGCTCGTGGCGACGCTGTTCCAGAAGCGCGTTGTCATCAAAGTCACACAAAAGAGGGTCTCAAGTTCAAAGGTTCGCGTGTGCCCCAGGATTTTGAAGTTGCAGATCTTTGGGCCAAGCAGGTTGGAGACTTAGTTCTCGTCGATCGGGCTTGATTATGCCCTCAAGCCTGTCAGTCAGCCTGTTGAGATTTGGGCAGCGAAGCAGTTTCAGGATTCAGCGTCATCTTAACAGGGCTTGAACAGCACCCGATTCAGCCCAGCTTAGTAGGGAGATTGGTCCGGTATTGCGCATACAGCATCAGGGAAACCCCAGAGCGCGAAACAATAACAAGTGAAAACTGCCCGGCACACATAATCTTCAATGAAACTCAAGACACCAGATAGCTTTTCGTGCCATGAGGCGGAACCCAATTCTGATCGAGCACTCTCTCTCTCCACAGATTTCAGGCATGCCAGACGTGCCAAGATTGCAGCTGCTTGGAAGCTGTCCTTTAAGATCAGAATCTCTGCTTCTTAAACCCGACACAGAAGCAGGCGCCTGGAGTTCCACGCCTGCTTTCGCGAAGGCCTGCTGCAGTTAGAATCTTTCACTATCTCAGGACTCTGGGAATGTCAAATAGCTGCTTCAGGCTCTCATCAAAACAACAAAAGCAACAATTCACCGCGCCACAGCACTACATCTGGACTGATCGCTGAGTGATTCGCAAGTTAAGTGTCAAGAGTAAAGTTCCGCAAGATCCTAAAAGATTCACTAACTAGAGGCGACACACCTTTTGGGTCATTCAATTACATGGACACAAACTGGCTCTTGTATGGCAAGCCGTCATCATGATTGCCACACAATCGCAGTGCGCAACTGCCCTCCAATTCTGCGCTGGCTCCGAATCATAATGCAAAAGCAAGCATACTATAGGGGTCTCAGAGTAGGTCCATGGCCCCTTAACTCCTAAAGCACTGAATGCCTAGAAACAGCACGGGTATTACCCCTATGTGACCTGTGAGATCGCGAATGCCCTTCCCATCCTTTGCCTTGCCGCGCTAGTCCTCTGAAACACTTCTGCTCAGAAAAAACCCTGAAACTTCCTGACTTATTACAACCTCAACAGAACTTCTTGTGGGTACAACTGGACACAGGCATTTCAAATGCAGAGTCCTGCCCTCATCCTAGGTTGGCAAGTTTTTACCCCAGCTTCCTAACAGTAAGAAGCAGCAAGGCCCCGCCTCCCGGGTCGGCAGCTCTGCGGTGGAGACCCCCAGCAGTGCCATGCGATCAAGGGCAGCGCGGTGTTCCGCCTGCTGCTCACATCCGCTCACTAGGATGCAACCAGAGAGAAAGAAAACTGCAATAACAGCAAGGATTGCAAATGGCAACACCGGGTGAGCGTCACATCATCAACAACATTATAACTGACCGCAACTGCCTGGATCAGCAAGAAAATTCAGCAGATCAGGATCGTAGTCATACTGACCGTGCTGGTGATTTCGAGGAAACCCGAGACTAGGCTGTTGGGAATCCTCTACTCTAGTGCTGATTGGACATGAATGATCTCAGACCTGCAGGTGCTTTAGGGGCGTGAAGCTTGTCTACTATCTATCACCTTCTGCCCCTGCTTGTTAGATTCAGAGTACCAATTAAAGGTCACTGCTTTGCAGTCTACAATCCGCCATGCTCGCACAGCTTATTAGGGCACAAGCTCTTCGACAGCTACAGGCCAAGGTCTAAGCAGATATTCAAGATAGTCTTTGAAAGTGCAAGATGCTCCCAGAAAAAGTTGAAGCACGTGTCAGCAAAAGCAGTGAAGAGGCCCTTGAGCGTGAAGTATGAGCTTGTTCCATCTCTAGGAACCTCACATCTTCAATGGCCTTATCATATCTCCGTGCAAAACCCTGCTGTCGACGCAAGCGCCCTTCAGGCAACAACCCCTGAACAACGCAAAACCCTTGCACCGTGTAGATCCATGTGGCACACTCATGACTTGCCAGACCCCTTCGATTCGGTTTGGGGCTAGGAGCTCCAAACGAGCTCCAAACCACCAGTACGCAGCCCACAGTTTTCAAAGCGACGGGCCAAAGAAGGCATATTTAACATGCTAAAACCTGATGAGACCCCTTGCATGTCGTGGTCTTTGGGGCTGAAGCAAATGACCTTGGCAGTCTCCGCGCGGTGTCGAGCAGCTGACAGCCGGGTGGATGTGGCTGCAACCACGGCTGCAGCAGCAGCCCCTGAAGAGAGAGCAAGAAGAAAGTGGCTCCCTACCATGAGGCACATGTTCAAGGCAGAAAGTTCCGTGCGAGTTCTGCTTGTGGAACCTGCTAAATACGGACACCTTGGAAATCAGGTTCCAACAAATAAGAGCTGTACCTTTCTTCCACGCACTCTTAAACTAGTTCAAATTTCTGAATATTACTGCATCAATTTGACTAAAGAATCTGTAGATAAGGGAGCCATATAAAGAAAACCACTTTCTGATCTTTAGCGTGTCCTCCATTTCAAGGCAAGCCCAGAAGACTAATGAGAGAAGACTCAGGCTCGGCAAGGCAGCAAGCAAGCCATCCTAAACCCCAATGTCTGAATCTTGTAACGGTCAAAATTGACAGACCTGCATGTACTCAGGCTTCTGGGCAGACACTCTTGTAATTGCAAGTCCTGACTGCGCACCTGTTAAACCTACAGTACAGACTCCGAACTCCTGTGCCGACCCAAGCTTAGCTGTGGCCTATGTCCTGGTGTGCTTGCGCTTGTGCATGCTCCATCTCCTGCCACAGGAGACCGCGGGGCCGTGGAAGTACGCTCATGGCGGTTTCTTTGCGCGCCGTTCAGTAGCTCAGCCATCAACATGAGGAATTTGCCCAGGCAAAAACTGCTGTTGCGGCTAGCAGACGAGGTCTGACAAGGCTCGCGGTAGCAGAACTTGACCACCCTAGTCATTCCTGAATGCCCACGTCTGTCCTACAAGGAATTGAACCGGTAGAAAGTTGTTAAGTTGCATGCCCATGTTTGTCCAAAAAAAACTGAAACTGTAGAAGGTTTACCAGCTGTATGCGCTAGCCTGACAAAAACCAAGACCCCAAGAGGCGAGCGAGCAGGTGAGGCAAAATTTCGCAGCCTTCCTATTGCTATGGTGACCGTGCCAATAATCATGATCAAAAAATTAAACGTGTCATGGCACCAGAAAGAGAAATGGCATCAAAAAAAGACCTCGCTCAACAACCAGAAGGTGTAGCATAAACATTTCAACCAAGGCCACTAGCAGCTACCACACGGTGCTGACAACGATAAAGATGCTCACAGAAGCTGCTAAGCTTCCACACCCTACTGAGGTTCAATGTGCGGCCGATGAATCCAGTTGGAAACTGGAAGCCTTCCTAGATCTTAGGATTCCCACTGAACGAATTCAGACTCAAGCAAAAAACAAGCTATTCTTCGTTTTGTCTGCCTTCTAACAGCTCCATGATCCAAATCCTCAGACCGCGTTTACATGTACAGACATAAATCAGCATCGGCAGGCTGACATTTCCTAGAGCCAAGCCCTTGCATCCTTCTCGCCTCATCCAACCCTGAAGGTGGCTTGAGGAGATCCACGAATTCAGTGCCTCTCACCGTAGTTCGTGTAACGGAGTTGGCTCAAAATAGTGGAGCTTTCTTTACGGAATGATAACTTTTGTGGGTGATGTATGGAGTATGGACGGGCCCAACGTACGATGCAGACGAATCAGGTTTGCGGGCCTGTGCCTGGAGCATTTTTTCAAGCCTGAAACACATGATCGGGAAGCAGCTGTGTTGCGGAAACACGGCTAAACGCAACTTTAGCATCATCTACTCTAGGGCCAAAGGTCCGCGGACACTCTTACATGGGGGCAGGAACCCAACTGGCTGTCTTAGGATTTCTATATGGGACGAATGAACGGAAGAAGCAAATAGTCCAAGGTCTACACATACATGTCCAGAATAATGATACTGGCGGTCGTCTTTTGGTATGCTGCACACCCATGTAGGTTCAGAAGATTCGGCCCCAAACGGTTGCATACTGTACTGGGTGGTAGTTTGAGAACTTGCATGGATGCTTGCCTGTATCTATCACTGAAGGAGTGGTGGCACCGAAGGCCAAGCTAACAAGCATCAGCGAGAGGTGGCTTCGCAGTGCTTCAGGGCTCAACCATGAACTCCGAATCCAAAGCTAAATCTCCAACCTATGAAGCCATATGTGCCACACCTCAGCCACAAGAATTCCAGTAGCTATGACAAGACGAGCTGCAGGCTGTTCGGCTCCGCTCGACGTCCTGTCTCAAACTGCACTGCCGGGGACCAATGAAAGCGACTGCATCCAAAGTCGAAGAAACACCTCATGACGACCCCAGCTAAACAGCTGTAGAACCAACTCCAGCTCTGTGCAACGCAGATCCTGACACCTTGGGATTTACATTCCCCGAATTTCTTAGAACCTGCATTTCTTCTCGACATAAAATTCAAAATTGTGTCGCATGTTGTCAAAGAAGCTTGCAGCCAGCACAAAGCCCGAACTGTTTCTTATCCAGACTGAAGTACATCTTCTCACCCACTCTCTAGTGGCCATGAAGGCCTGTACTTGATCACTGCCAGCGAGACTAATGCTGACCGAGCGTCTTCCTGTCATGGGTAAACACTACAGACAGGATTTACACACGCCTTCAAATGGACAAGAACTCGATGATTTCAGGGCCTTGAAAAACGTCAAGGCCCATCAAATGCCAACAGATGTTGCTCAAGCTCATGCAGATTCCTGTTTAGTACTACCCGGGGCACTGCCATCCTCACAAGGCATCAGAAGGCGGCTTATAAGGAGCATGTGAAAACCAACCATGGTATCAAGGAGGATCTGGATTGCAGAAGGAGAAATCCTGAGGCAAGCTTCAGCCCCTAGAAATTATCGCACCTTTTTCCATACGTTCTACAACCCTGACCCCGAAGCCTTTGCCTTGACACTTCTCTCATTTAGAGCCTGTAAGCCCAAAACCCTGAGGGCCGACCTCAAGAGCTTTCTCTGCATCTCGGTGTGAGTCTGCGGCCGTCTTGGAAACCTGAACTTTGAGATAGCTACTTCGGGATTGCGCGCATCTCTGCGTGTGGTAGTGGGATTCCAACTGCGTTCAAAGGAAAATGAAAAAGGGGCAAGTGCTCGTTCCAATAAGTTTCTAAAGATGCAGGTTTCGCATGAAACCGCCAAGATGGGCAACCTTATCGGCCACATTCACTGTTGTTGCAGTAGCGGTGTTACCCCATATGAGCAGTGGATGCACTGCCCACTCACCAGAACTGCTGCAGGAAATCAAAACACAACAGTCTAAGCATGGAACCATGATCAACAAGTCATCCAGGAACCCAGAACAGGGCCCAAAGCCCTCACACCAGAAAATTGCCCGAATCACCCGAAACGCTACGCAGGCCAATGCTGCAAAGCCCTTACCAGTTGTCAATCAATCTTACTCTTACCTTCAACGTTCCACACTCCGGGAATGAGCGGCTTTCTCCTTGTCGAGACGCCACCCATCCACCTGCCAGAGATTTACTCTTCTTGCCACTCGTTCTTCATCTCCGATTCCGAGCAGTTGGGCCAGCTTTGACTATCTGCATGAAAAATGCAAAGGCGCAGGCTTGCGGCTTCTAATTGAATAGCTGCCGGCAAGTGTAAAACGTACGTCGCTGGGCTCATGTGCTTTGTGCTGGGAACCGGGGGAGCTCCAAACCTCAAGCTGATGGTCACCACGCCAAGCCTCAGTCCGTGGAAGAGCACGATTAATACATTAAAAGATTGGATGCAAGGAGTTTCTGCCAGATGTCCTGCAGGCTGTGCAGACTTAGGTTCTGTGCATGCACAATGCCATTAAACACAGGAACCGAGCTTGATCAACATAGTATGGCAAGAGGAGGTGGCCCAAAAATGGCAAGGGATTTTGACCAAGTGATCCTGGACTTGAAGAGGAAGATGGCGCCTGGGACATGTGAGCCTTTTGCCGCGCTATGGCATCGTCATGGCGCCGCGAAACCTGCAGGGCGAGCACTGGCTTTAGGCAACGAAATTAAAACCTAGTGCTTGCAGAAATTGAACACCAGCAGCCTGAGAATCGCAGGGGCAGGAACTTCCTACGAAGTCCAGCGAGGTGGCATGAAGCCTGGACTGCCTGAAGCCCCGCTCGCTGACGAAATGTTGGGGCAGGAGCGAATAAGTTTCTGGAAGCATTTGCATGCAGCCTGAGGCTCTCCCAAGTAAGTGCCCTTCCTGGAGAGACCGTCAATCCGGTATCAAGAACTACCCCTGCTGCCAGAAAGTTATGTGTGGAATCCCGGTTCATTAGCAGGAGGTTCATCAAATAGTGGCGGGTCTTAATCAATCTGGCTCTTCTTGGCATGAGCAAGAATCCGTTCATGCATCCTGGTTTCCACAACTTGTTGCCCACTTGGTAGTCAGCCCGCCATTCCGAGGCAAAACCATTAAAGCCGGAGCCACAAACTGCAAGAACATGGAAGAGGCACCTCCTCAAGTTTCGCCTTCAGCTCTCGCTTTCGATCCTCTGAATTCTCATGCGCAGCGTGGTGGTGGGGTGCGGCTTTCTGTTCGCAGCACCCACACTTCGTTTTGGCAGCTTGCAGAGCTACAATTCTCAGAAGGAGGTTGCTTTGTAGATTTTGCTTGCAGGCCCAGTACGATCAAGATTTTCTTTCGGCTTTATGATGTCGACTGTTTCTGCACGGCGCAGCCCGGTCGTGAGCTTCAACAGATACTTTGGCTGCCGTGAAGATGCTCCTATTGCGTGTGGAGGTGGAGAAATCACATGGACCTGCGAGAATAGAGAGCGATGATGTAAGGGGAGCAACCGCTTCAGCTAAAATAGGGATTCAAAGTTGCAGGTTGAACCACAAGCTCGAAAAAAGCATTCCTGAACCTGCTGGGACAACAAGGTGCATTTATTTAGAAGCCTTTGGGGTCTGAAGCTACAGGCGCTTCCACACCTCCGCAAAGCCGAAAGCCTAGTCTCCTTTTGACTCGCACGCTGAGACCTCTTTGTAGGCAACCAATTTCCCGGATGTCCTGGAGCTCATTCACGGCACTCTCCAGCTGAACAGCCTCCTCACAACATGGCTGAGAGAGAGAAGTGACCAGACTGAAGTCGGAACACATGACGGTGCCAGAAGAACGTCAACTGTTTGCCTCAACCCTGGCTGCTCTACTCTCTTTCTGAACCAAACACCTTGTCCTCGTCTCGCTCTCCACCCCCAGCTGGACTGCTAGCGAGCTGCCTTGAGATGCCACACATCCAGGCATTAAGGAAACAAGGCTGACCTAGCTAAGGAGGTCTTAAGGTGGAGTGAAGGCTGCTTCTTTAAACAACCTTGTTGCGGTCCTTGCAATTCGTCATGCTGTACCACACGGCAGTTCCTGTGGAAAGGCGCACGGCCTGGACCCGTGTATGCTACTAGCTGGGTTTTCTGATCAATGCCGGGATGACCGTGTTTTTTGTAAAACCTTCTTCCAGCTGCAGAATCCTCCTCCCACTTCCCAGATTCAACTGTCATCCAAAATGCTTCTCGGATCTATCATGATACAACACACGATCGCTACAATGGCAAGCCTGGCAAGTGTTCAGGCCCTCCCCGAATCCGGGCCGGGTGATTGATTCGTTGGATTGTTTGGTTGGTGGATTGATGGATTGATTGACTGACTGCCTGATTGATTGATCAGCGTTCTTCCTTTAGAACACCTCACTCAATTTTATGGTTCGTGTTCAAGCAAAATTTGAGCAAATTCTGCAAAGGCGCTCTTTCAAACTGGCAGCCTCCGCCACAGCCTTGCACGCAAGTCTGTGAAGCTAGATTCGTGCAGGCGTCTGTTGTTGAATAAATACTCTTGCAATCTCTTTCAACAGTGACCGAGATATGTCGTGCAGTTGTTGGGATCGCCCATCGCAGATGGGTCCATGTCAGCAACACTCAGACTTTCGGTACCAACAGCAAGTTGCCTCATACATGCTTCGGTTTACCAGTGTACCAGCCTCATCCCTAGAACCTCGAAGCGAAAAAGCAAGACCGCTGGCCCCCAGCCTAAAACTATTTTGAGTTACCAGCAAGCACATGCAAGCACCCTAGTACCGGTACATAAAGTTCCTCCGATCCCTCTTTTGGACTACCATGACCTTGTGTGCCGAGAATACCCACTCCCAACAAGAATCTCTCATGCCCTTGCAGGGCCGAACCATCCCCAACCACAACAAAGAGACTGAATCATAACCTTATGTAGACTACAAACCCTTTCGGCCGGGTGGGGGGGTGGGTAACGAAGGTCGACTGGTGGCAAAAGGCCTTCCAAATGAAAGGCTCCTGCCCACTGCCGCAGACAACAATTTCAAACTAGCACCAGCCTCCTCCGCCTTCCGAAGCGCTGCCGCCTGACTGATTTACAGCATCAAAATGTACGAGAGATTCTGGGCAGCAAACGGCCTACTCGGTTTCATATCGCTCGGGGCCTGAATCCTGATTTGACGCGTCTGTGCACCGTGCATACTGAGACGTATACCTGTAGGAGAACGAAACGCAACACTGCATCAAGCACGGTCAACATTTTAGGGCTTAGGAGCTCATTGAACGAAATAGAATGAGGGGGTTGCCCTTCTTAGAATTCTTGCTGTGAAGACCACACGTTTTGCTTGTTTGTCCATTGGTTTTATGCAACTTTTTCCCGATGATGCTCCGAGAACTGCTGTCAAAAAGCCTCCCTCAGTTTCCTTCAAGAGTTCATGATGCAACACGACCGTGTATGGCTAAATGGCCCCTTTACAAAACACAACGTCTCTGCTTGTCAGAACAAAATTGTGTTCTGCTCTTGACTTTGACCTTGCCGTTTACGGAAGCGCGAACTTACCAGACGAGCTGTTGAAGTCAGCAGCCACCTGCCCCGCACTTCAGCATCTTACAATCCAACTAAATAAGTTCTAGCCTTGTCAAGCGGTGCCAACACAGTTCTTCCTTCCATCCTGGAGCCATATTACGTGCGCACCGCAACATACACCTTCGTAATTTAGCTTTGGCAAGCTCACACAAACAGATTCTCACCACGGAGTATCAACAGCCTTTCACATCTTCGCCCAACTCAATCTCAATCCACAAAAATCTCCGGCCACCATCCGTACCACATTGCCATGGATAGCTGAAGTGGATCCATGCTTCATCCTAACGACCCAACCTAGCTCACCCAAAACCCGGCTCTTCTCAACTGCGGCCAGCGCAGCCCGACGCAACTCAACATTCTGTGCTGCAGCGATCAGGGCCTCGCTTTCAGGGACGTGGGGGCTTCTAAAATGCTGTTGTGGGTCTCGCCTTTTTGAGATGTCAGGATTGGGGCTGATGTGTCAGCATTGAGCGCTGAAACTTGGTTCCTTTTTCCCTGTGCCCTGCTACGGACATTGCTTGCAGAAGTCCAATCTCATTCTGAGCTCTAGGGATCATTAGTTCTGCGGCTGTGTGATCGCCTTGCACACCCTACCCCAAACCGAGGCCTTGCGTCCACCCTTCCTAGAACGTTCTCAGGGAGTCATGCAAGATTTGGAGGCTCAAAGCAGCCAGGCCAGGCTCTCGGGTACAGTGTATCCCTTGACCAGGATGTCAGGCACAAAAATTTTGGGACCCTTGAGTTCCCGCAGACCCGAATCGGCTTGTGCACCTCCTCGCGCAGGTTGAGCGCTTCAAGGCACCTCCAATACAGTGTCTTGTGACTCGTGAAACTTACAGCTTGCCAGTAAGGTCGAACAAAACAGCTTTGCGTTCTGCAGCTGTGCAGCTTGGGCAGTGCTAATCTATTGTTTGGCAACCAAAGGCTCTGCACTCTAAGGAACTCTTCGACGTGCGACAGGGAACTGCGTATGGGAGGAGCCGGTGGGAGCCTAGAAGTGCGTGACTTTGGCATTTTCGCACCCCAATGGCCTAGAGTGGTTCCTGTCCAGAAATTTCAAGACCAATCCGGACCCCAATCCCCACAAGATCACGTTCCGCAATGAAAAGTTTGCTGACGATCTGCATCTACCGTTAGCGAGCGCCTCTCAGCGTTCGAAGCTGCCCGAAGTCCTGCCACCAAAGCAGCCAAGGACGCTGTCGGCCTCATGAAGCTCATCGGGCCCGCAATTGGGGATCCCTCATCATCTCTTCCCCCTGACTTTAAAAACGCACCCCAATCTTTGGTACTTCCCAGGCGGCAGAAAAATGGTGTGGCTGCGATGCAAGCTTTCCTCGTTTTGCTTTGCACAGGAGTAGTGGTGGCGCACGCAGTCCAATCGTGTGGGGGTCCAATAAAGTTCCGAACTCGAAGCGCAGTTCAATGCCCGGGTGAACTGCAAGATTGCCTGGTGCCCAGGTAATCTTCGATCTGTTGTCAGAGGCTCGCAGCGCGATTCCGAGTTCATGAGCATGTTGCTAAGCCTTGGAGTTGCTCCTCCGCGTATGCGAGAAACGGTGCGGGTGTGCACTGCATAAGTTGTAAATTCCAACCCATAGTCCCAGAGAGCTGGGAAAGTTGAGCCGTGCGAGCCCTGCAGATGTTTTCTGTATTTATGTACTGAAGCAGCAGGAGCATCGCATACATGAGTGCTACAGCCCATGCGAGTGCATATCGACAACGCCGACCCTTCAACTACGGATAGTTGGAACGTCCAGCGATCGGACTCATTTTTCGTTGCCACTCACCGTCCATCGTTCAGCTGGTTTCACACTTCCTTACGGACCATGTCAGTCGTTCAGCACCGGCTTCACTGGACCAGACCTCTGATTTCTGCGAGGCTGAGGCGTTGCCAGATGGACCGGGCACTGATGGCGAAGCAACGTCGCATGCTTGCAATTTGAGGGTATCAGAGTCAGAGGTAAGCCTTACATGCACAGATGGGTTCTTAAGTACGATCTCCAGGTTTCTTCTGATGGTTCGGGGATTTGATGTGTGGGACCCGCGCGCTGCTCTCAGGACGACCCTGCTCGTCTGTCCGTATGTGAAGGACTGGCAGTTGGCTTCTTGTGAAGTGGCGCAACAGCAGTAATCCATGCCTTTTGAGGCACCCTGGAAAACTCAGAAAGAAGGTAGCTAAGACATCCCAAAATTGCAACGTATTATAGTTGCGAAGTGCGGAGTAGAACCGGGATCTTAGGATGTCATGGATTTCGTATTAGTTCGTGTATTGAGCAACTTGAGGTTTGCATGCCGAAAGATCTCTCTGCCACAATGCCTGAAAGCTTACCATATCCAATTCATGTACATTATCCTTTGTGCCGCCGTGGAGGACTCAGCAACTGTCTGTTAGTGTTAGATCAAGATAGCCTAGCCATGCCTAGCCTCTGAGAATCTTTGAGAAGCTGCCACGGTAAGGGGGGTGGGCCGGAGAGCCCGTGATGGATTTTTTTTTGAAATTGAAGATATCAGGTTCAGGAAGTGCAACAGTAGACCCCAAAAAGACCTTAAAAGGCACTTAGAGCAAAATCTGAAAACGTGAAGGATGTGGCAAAACCTGCTGCCCAGGCAAGTGGATGGGTCATGAGAACCCCAGCAACGCTCAACTTTGGGGATTGATTCGCCCGCATGAAAAAAGATGCAGACTGAAGCGGCAAGTGGGATTTAAGCCCCCCGGCTCACATGAAAGACTTTAGAATCAGTACCCAAACGACGTTCTCGTGGTATCGTATGCGAGAGAGAAACATTGACCAGGGAACGATGCTTGGCTTCACATATGCTGCCTTCTACCTAGTCAAAGGCACGCAAAACGAGATGAGCAATGGAAGCGCCATCAGGTCGCAGCCACGATGGGATTCCTCTAGCTTCCGCAATTTAGAGCATGACTAGATACAAGATTCTTATCATGGATCCCAGCGCTGTTTCTGCGCCGTCTCTGATTGAAGGGGAAATTAAGGTTGTGGATGGTAAGCCTTACAGCAATACCCGCTCGAGTCATTGTGTAGAACGGGAGGATCAAAACCCCAGCCTCATGGCCATTGGGGATCAGGTTCCCAATTTACTTGCAGGATTGTGAACATGAGAAACAGCGTGTCCGTGCCAATCAAGGAAGGTTGAATCAGCAATAGAACGCTAAGCGCAATACCGATTCTGGCTTAGATTGCGACATGTGCTTGATTCCCCATTATGCCACTCACAATAGCATCCAGGTCACACTTCAGTCTCCTTTTGCTGACGGTCGGCCAAAACTTTCTCGGCCAGCGCCTCAGCGATGAAACTTTCCAGATTTTACGGCCTGACACACCTCACAAACACAAGAACGCATTCCAGCAGACATCTTGCCTTCTTAGAGATAATAATGAGACCAAGGGCCACTATGATGCTGCAAAAGGATACATGTGTGGGGAGTTCTACCTAAAAAATGGAAAGCCAAAATGGTGTCTGAAAACTCGATAAACAAGCGCGAAGGTCGCCGAGGTCAAGCAAAGTGTGGGGCTTCTGCTTAAAAGTTCTGGTTACAGGGCTCAGGGTCTTTCGGCTGCAAGAGGGCGTAGGGAATCTAGACGTGTTTTGGCCTCACGGAGAACCAAGAGCTGCACCACTGGTCAGAGTTTCCCAGCAGCAGCACCGGCAACGGGTTTGCAGCTTATGTCCAAATCGTATAAGATTAAGTTCGCTACAGGATGTAACAGGGCCACAGCACAGGGAGCTCTGCGACCGCTTCAGGACATGAAGACAAATCGGCAAGTCCTGTGAGCAAGCGCGTAACGAGCTTTGAAGCAGACTTTGCGCCGAGAAACCAGGGCTCCTCGCTCTTTGTCGAGGTCCGCATCTTTCGAAAGCGCAGAGAACATGACTTCCACATCCTTCAGGCGCTTTCTTGCAGGCGGTCATCTTTGGGGCTCGCATTTCAGTGGCTGCGGAATTCCCAACCTTCAGACGGTAAGAAGATTACTGCTGGGTCCAGAAGAAATTCTTCATGTGCTCGACAGCTCCCCTTGGAAGACCAGACCAACTAAGATGCGAACCGCCTGGGCCCATTTCCAATTCAAAAGTCAAACCAACAGTGAACTCCAATATGCATTTTCGGAATACCGCAAACCTCAGCCAGAATCCCCGAGAATCCCATGCACCCAGACCTCGAGGGCATGGTCACCCCCCAGGGCCAGCAGCGCTGCCAGCTGCGGGAGCCAACGTTGGCTGACCTCTCTTCAAAACTACAAAACGCTGGGGAAACATCACGGCTTGTGGAACCTCTTGTTGCAGGGGCAGTATGGAACCTGATTTGTGGCAGACTCCAATCACTCCAGTTGGCCAGTTGTCACAAGGAAGCCTGACAAAATGACACAATTGGTGACATCATCCGCAGTTCCATGTTGGGTATGTCGAGCGTTTTGGGGCATCAATTGTCATACTGAACTGGTGCTACCTCGAAGTTCTGAAAGAGGGACCAACACTCGCGGTCTCTGATCTCCTCTCGATTGTTAGTTAGAACGCGGCGGAAGAGGTTTAGAAAGTCAGCGGGAAGGCACTAGGCTGCACATCATACGAAAAAAAGTGAACGCAGACATATGCACCTGCACGGAATGCTCATCGTTCAAGTTGCAGGAAGGGCTGGCCAGCAACGTTGCGGCGTTTGGAATGCAACGTTTCGGAAAATCCCAGAAGGCCCTGCTTGTGCGAATCATATTCAGGATGGCCTTCGGATCCAGCAGCGAGCTTTCAAACCTTGGATCTTCAGCAAGTCTTTTGGGAGCTTTGATCCCAGTACCCTACTAAGGCTCCTACACAAGTCCTGATTATGTCGTGAAGCTATGTGGGCCTGGCTGGCAGAACTGCTTTTCGACATTGCCGCAGAAAGCACTTCAGCCCATATAAAACGCTGAAACAAGCTACTCAAATTGAACGACCAGCTCACATCAGCATGCTAAGGCCAAGCTCACAAACTCGTTGGACAACTGAAAGATCTTGTACTGTCGACCCAAGCACGAAACCAGGGCCGGTCTGCCCCGTCCAGGGAGCAGAGCTTGGAACACCATTACAAGATTTGTTGGATGATTTGTGGAGCAGGGTTTTCTGGGAAGCTTCTTGGCCCCTCCCTGCTGATTTCTTGCCGCGAATATGAACGGAATCTGCTTGAGGAAAAAGGGCCGCAAAGGAGATAGGTGATCAGCATAATACAGGGTGAAATCCATCAATAACACAACCAAGACAACTTTTCCACGAATGCTAATTATCTGTAAGCATCAGTCGATCAAAAAAGCAAGATTCAAGCTGCAGACGGCAGTGCATGTTTCAGCAGCTGGGCACACTGCAAGAAGATGAAACCCTAACGAATAGCCGACGGTAACCGCCAAGAAGCAGACCGCTTCATGCATGCCTGCACAGCAAGAGCCAACCTCCTTCCAGCATAATTCTCGCAGCTTAAGGCTCGCACCCTAGTCTGTAAGTCCTCCATCCCAAATTCATCACACGCTGCGCGTACAAAGCAAAATCATAAAACCTAAGTAACCCAATGGATCAATCCCAAGTTTTTTGGGCTTCCGATACAACATTATCCAAGCCGATATTGCCTGAACACAACGCCGCCAGCATAGAACTGTACCCACAAGAGATTTGTGTAGCCAGGATGCGTCTGCTGCAGTAACGGGAGCAACTCCTCAGGGCCAGATGCCTTGGATTTCGGATGATTTCGATTTTTTCAAACAAAAAGAGGAGATGCTGGGTACAATTTTCTTGATCGCTGAAAACCCTCATACACCTCAGCTTTGCAAAACCAACTTTCATGGTTCGGATCTGTTGGATGTAGGATCAGTGAGCGCTGAGGGCTTAGGGCTTTTTGTACCCGCGGTGCATGCTATTGGAAACGCCATCCGCGATAGCAAACGACGAACAACGATGAAACTGCGCTTTAAGCCACAGCCCTTCGACTATAGAGGTGCAAGCCCAGTAGCTGTAAGACATATACACACCCCACGCTCCACCCTCCAATCTTCAGCGTCAGATCCCAACCAAGTGCAGCCTGGAGCTTGCAAGCACCCACATCCTTTAATTGAATCTCATGCCCCTGTCTGCTAGGAACCACACCAATTTCCAAACAAGAGTCCTTACTGACTGGACTTGGATTGTGCTACAGAATAGGGCTCCGGCCTCAGCAAAATCCCAAACCCTAAATCTCAGTCTACAAGACTCTACACAAATCTGAGCCACTGAAAACTGCACAGAAGCACAACCAACGTTTCTAAGCCAGGGCTGCTTGAGCCAGGAGCGGGCGCAGAGTCTTTGCAAGCGCGCTGTCCTGGTGCCAGGATTTCAGGATGCTGAGTTTCAACAGTTTGCCATTTCATACTTCAAGGTCTAGCAACTTGGGGTGAAGTGTGTTGACCAAGGATACAAGATGTAGGCCTGGGCCCAGGCCAAGGGACATGCTATTGATTGGGGACCAAGATCTGCATCGACCACCGCACTCCACCAACGTCTCATGAGTAGGGTCCGTTCCAGCTCGACTCAGCACAAAGCCTCATGTCCGGAGAGCGCCAGTTGCAGGCCATGCAAACCCACAGCAAGGGCCACATAGCTTGCAGCCCCGGTTAACGTGGAACTCGGGAGCGCCACAAGCCAAAGTTGCAATTCTTCTGGGTCACAAGTCCGACGCCACAGCTTGCTTGATGCAAGAACAACGACTTAGACATCCGCTTGAAGGGACAGTACCATGCCATGCTCTTATCAGCCAGATCTCGTACTCAGAGCCAGGCAAAAAATTGGGATTGATGATCTGGGGTGCAAGGCATCAGAACTCCTGCCAAAGGGGTCTTTAGTTGTGGCTTTGAAGGGATGAGGGATGTCCATCTCGGTCCATGTTCATACTTGCACAACAACAGGGGAAATGTCGAGCACGGCCATTCTGACGTTGAAGCTGGTCGAGCAAATCAATATAGATGGGCCGGGGTTTGGCCTGGACTTCCGAATTCCAAACAGCTTGGTTGCGAAGCTTGGAACCCGCAGCCCCCCATGCTATCAAGTTGTAGAAGTATAGCGCGCGCGAAAGCTCCACAATTGGACCACTTCGATCCAATGCACCTCAATCCACAGGCCTCCATGGCACCTGCTAGAATAGCAGAAATGTTGCAGTGATGGGTACGGCGCCTACAAACTTGATCAGCACTTCAAAAAAAGCTTGATCCAGAGTTCCTGAACCCCAAATCTAGCCTATGCAGCATTCCAAACAAATCAAGATAGCTACGAGCATCGCGTGCGTCCGTCCTCGGGCGTCTGCGCCTGAACGCAAGGAAAGCCGGGGTCAGGGGTCAAGGTCTTAAAGAAAATTCTCAGGACAAGAACAGGAACGGTATGAAGTGGCTTGCATGATGTAAGCAACTACATATGAGGACGAAGGTGGCTGAATCTTGATTTCTCGAGGCTCCGAAGCGTTCCATGCGCGCCTCTCTGTACCAGTAAGTGAGGCGCAGACACAACTTTAAGCAAGTACTGAGGTGGCACACCTGGCTATGATTGCTTTTGGTGCAGAGAATATGCCTGTTGTAAGGGCGCTTCTGCTGAAGAATCCTAGGACTGTTGACGTGTGCTGCTGTGCGTTGGGTCTTTGAAGTACGTGAGCTGTCGCTGCTGCTGAGCTTCGGCGCACAAAGTCAGGGGCCCCTGCATGAGGAGGCGTCCATAGAGTGTAACCCGCGAAACGCTAAGATTTCACCAGAGAAGCAGACCTGAAGCAAAGGCACGGCATAAAACGCAGTTCTACTTGACTACTTATAACTGTTCACAAGCATGAGCCCTTCAAATCTCAAGACTTGAGCTTTCAGGACATGACAAACACGTCTCACAAAAAAACTCAGGGCATGGTTCCAAAGGCTGGTACAAGTAGCACGAGTGACCCTTTACAACAACCTTTGCCTCCTCAGGGCTGGTGGCAGAAGGCGCTGGCTTCGCAAAAAAGCGCCGCAACATGGCGAGCTACAGCTCACTTTGGGGCATAGGGCCCCCGGTTTGGAACCTCACTCGAAGATGTAGTTGTATTGGGTGGATGGCTTCTAGTTGATAAAGTTGACAAAGAAGGTAGGGCTTGCAGCTGCCATCTCGGGCTGGTCAGGCTTCGGCTATGGTTTCTGCACCCTGGGATCGCAGTTTAGAAATCTTGGACACCCTAGTCAAGAGCACAGTTCTGCATGGGGTGAGGTTGCAGGGCCGCACCTAGTGCTCTGACATACCAACATGCCCAAAGCCGAAATGCAGCGCGCGCATCCACAACCCGATTTCCGCAGACTGCATCCACACCATATCCTCAAACCAAATCTGCAAGAGCGGTGCTGATTGTAAGGTTCAGTTGAGCAACTTAGTTAGGCTTCTGGAAAACGGATACCAAACTGGAACCTGCAACCTTTACATGTCAACTCCGATCGGCATAATGCCCTCTTGCAACAAGGAAAAGGAATCAAGGTGCGGCACGCTGAGATCCTGAGGGAGTCCATCCAGCTACTACTTTGCTAAACTCCTTTACCAGCAGGGCCCTCGGATTCAATCTTGGGCTCGTAATTCTAGCTGTGGAACCATGTAAGGCTTATGGTATGGAACGAGCCTAGCGTCGGAGGAGTTGCTAAAGTGCTGAGCCTCGGGGTCTCGGGCTTGTGTTGCTTGAGGTGCTTCTCAGGTCGAGGGCCTTCTGACACACGATGAACATCATCTTGAAAAGGGGCCTGCTGAGGCAACACATCTGGGTATCAAGTCCAGGAGGCGGCGAAGGCTTCGGTGTGAAGGTCGTGGGGCATGACAGGTGTTTGATGTCTTCCAAATTTGAGCCACTTACCTGATGGATTGACTGTGGTTCTCTGTGAAAACAGCACGTCCAAATCGGCAATCAGGCCTTATCACAACCCTCGCAAAGTAAACATCTCAGCCAAGCCTGCCCGAGGATGTCCCGATGGAGTTTGCAGGTGAGTCTGCGAAAAGTGCCATAGCGGGCGTGTGCATCGCTTGGAGCGTACCGTGTCAACCTGAAACTGCAGATGACTTCGCAATATAAGGTGTAACAGGCCTGCAGAATTTCTTCTGCTGCTGGGACTCGCTTCAGGGGGGATGATGCCATCAAGCACAACCGTGCAAACACGTATTGCATACATCGTCTAGAAGCTGCATAAAGCTGCAGAGCCCAAAATACAAAAGGCGCAGTTGGCCTCTGTAAGGCAGGCACAGGTTGCAGGTGCTTGGCTCACCTTGTCCTGTGTCACGAATTTGGAATGATCTTGAATCCTCAGCTTGTCTTTGCGCTCCTACATTGCAGCGGAAGCTGCCAAGGTTTGGCTGCCGCATGTCTTTTAACTCGCAGGGTGAGGATAGCTGAACCTTGTGAGGGCGGCTGACTGCAGACTAACGTTCAGGAACTCTAGTCTTGAGTGCCAGATTGAAAGCCAGATTCCAAGGGTACGCACTGTTTGGAACGATACAGTATCTGGGCCTAGGACTTTGGGAGGTATAGCGATCAATTTGCTACACTTTTTGCCTGAACAATCTTGGCGCCCGCTAGGTGTGAAACTGTTGACGAAACCGCTCAAGCCTAGACTGCCAAATCCCCACAAATTGCATGCAGAGACTTTCTTGTGAGATCCTTGTTTCAACAAATACTCAAGCAGCTACACATGCCAACTCAGAAACCCCCGTGAAAATGGAGCAAGGCTATCTAAACCGAAAAGCTGTCGTTACTGGCGGCTCCCCCGTGCAACGCTGCAACGTGTGTTTGTGTGAGTGCGCCTTTGGTGCTGACCATCTGCACGAGAGCCGGGTATTGGACTTTAGATGTTAGGCTTCAAGCACTCGTGAGCCCTGAAGCCACGCGTGCAGAAGCTTGGCGATCTGGAGCCTCTAGACTTGAGCTATTAGTGGCATTGCTTTCAGAATTAAGGTCGAGCCCGTTCGATCCGCGTCTCAGGAAAGCAAGTGCTCAAGTTTAAACTTGTTAGGCGAAGAGCAAGTGTAGATCAAGAGTTGAGGGTATACGCTTGGGGGCTCGACCGTCCAGTTGAACCTCTCTCTGGTCGGGTGACGTGGTGCCAGCATGAACTGTCATTCGAGTAAGGCTTTCGACTTCACCAATATTATGTATAGCTGCAGCTAGACAAGGCCTTGTTGCTGGATGCTTATGAGGGGAGGCGATTTTCTAACAAGGACGAGGTGCATCGAGGCATGGCCAACACAAGCAGCAACTAAGCCAGACCAGGAACTGCAGGTTTCAAGTTCAAGTCTGTCCATAACTCCGCCGCACACAGCAAATGTCATGAGAAAGCAGCGGGGACAGCCTGCACGCAAATGCCTAGGATCAATTTCAGAGCTTGACAGCCCTGGCACCACCGTCTCAGGTCCGCAGTCGGCTCTGTCGTGCTGACCTCTCAGCAAGGGCATGGACAGCGCCTCAGAAGCCACATGCAGCGGTCTAAAATTTCAACCCGATGAGGAGAGGCCATGAGTATTGGTGATATCCCCCTTTGCAGTCACGGCTTACTGACATCATGCTCTGGTCATGTTCACGATCGTGAACGTCTTTCTTTTCTGCTATTTGCAGCTGCTCTTGGAAGACTTCTTTCTGGGATGGCGTTGCTCCACCACTGCCACCGGCGCGAGCAGCAGCACCTGCAGCACCAGCAGCACCAGCCGCTCCAGCAGCACCAGCAGCACCAGCAGCACCAGCACTAGCAGCACCAGCAGCACCAGCAGCACCAGCAGCAGAGCAACATCATCCAGAAGAGCACGAAAAAGAAAAAGAAAGGACATACCTAGTGAAGAGCAAGCGTTCGGTCAAGCATGTGGCACAGGCCACTGTTGATTTTGACTCGAGGCGGTCAAGGTATAGAATCGCATGGTTCCATCAAAATCATTGGCGTTGCCGCAACCGCACTGCGTGAGCCTCGACGGTTTGCGCACCATAACTGATCGATCCGTATTGTTTCCAAGCAAGACGGCAATCTCTAAATTCGAGAGCGGACAAACCTGCTGCCTGGGTGACGACGAAGCTAGTGACAGTGGGACCCTCTATACCCAGACATACACAATTTGCCATTGGCGGCCTCCATGGGGTATGAAAACCACCGCGCTAAGCTCCCTTAAGACAGAAAACGGCAAGCAATCCTACGGCCCTACAAGTGCCTTGAAGGCTAGTTAAGAAACTTGCAAGGGAACCCTGAGACAACATGAAAATCAAGCATGGACTGGTGCACTCCTGACCTTGTACTTGCCATCTAACGTCTAACAACCGTTTAGCTGCGGCACCAACTTCCAGACCCAGAAACCCTGCAAGTTGCAAGGTTTGATGCGTTTCGTAGTTCTTGGGCACACCGCTGGCACCATCTGCAACCAAAGACCCATTCACAGGCGGTCTTATCACTAGGTTTACGCCCATGATCATGACATTGTCGCCGTCCCCTACAACCATGGTACAAGAACTTCTGAGAGCCCTCTAGGCCGCTAGATGCTGCTACAGGGCCCCCATGTTGTGCCGGGGCATCTGCAGAGGATATTGCTTTCTGTCCATTCAAAACTGCTTCTCACACAAAATTCTGTATGGTGCATTTGGTAAAACCGTCTGCAGGCTCTATCGCAGCATGATATCGATTGAGGCATGTATGTAGCTGGACATGCCACTGGTCTGATACTAACACTCTGTTTGGGAGACCAGCAAAATCAAAGTGAAGTATGTGGTCAAGGGGTCTGAAAGCAGCGCACTGCGAAGCCAATTGCCGCCCCACTGGACGCAGAAACAGACAGATCATCGATCTTGCAACAAACCTCCCAGACTACTGAAGATCCTTCATGGCTTTGTGCTCCAGGTCTAGTTCTGATTGCATGTTAGCTTAAAGCTGAGACGACAGTGCCACATCGCTGACGCAAACTCTTGGCAGGTCACTGTGATGCTTTGCCTCCACACATAGCAGCCCTGCACCAGCAACAAAATGGCCATGTTTTAGTGATTGTTTTGCCAGTAACACGTGAAGGACAGGAAAGTATCACATCGGGTACGCTTGGGTGGATACTTTGTTGCTTGCCTGGGAGGAGAATCACCGGAATATGAAGCCTGAGAGGTAGATAGCATGCCTGAAGGGTTCACGTAATTAAGCATCTTGCAGAAGAGTGGCTGGCGCACAGCTAATTATGGGCTTTTGGTGTGCATCTTGGTATGGCATGGAGTGGCAGCGTCCCAAAACTGAAGCCCTATGCAGCACGTCATTGCAGACCCCCCACAACAGAAGCATTTGGGTCTCATCCCGTTTGACAAACATGCGCACCCATGCAAGCCGCCGCAGGCTGCCGACAGACGCAACTCGTAGATAGCCAGGGCAAATGACAAGCTGACAAACGAGGAATCGCAACGAAGATACAAAGTTTCCAGAAAATAGGTCCCCGTAGGTGGGTTACGATAACACTATTCGAAGAGTGTGGATGGGGGACCGCGTCTATATACCTGAACTCTTTAGTCATCGACTCCGTCCGCAACAGTTCGATCCAAAGAGCCAGCTACCTGAACTCGGATCCACTGCGCTTGCTATAATCCTGGAATAGCACACACAGAGTTTGGAGGAGTTCCAGTTGATCTCTTAGGTGTAAAGCCGTGCGGCTCTTGTGGGTGCACATGTGGAGAAAAAGACAAGGCCAATCTTCCTGGGAAGCTCAGTTTCTTGGAACATTGGCTCAACACCCAGTGGATCTGATGTGAGCTGACTCTTCGGAAAACGCTGAAGAGCAGCTCACTTCAGGAAAGCCTTGCCTCGTTTAGTGTATCTTCAGGGCGCAGCTCAGGCTTCACTCGAGCTTCCCCATCGTTCATCATGGCTCATGGAAGTTTTCCTTCTGATGCAGTCTGAAGCAGGGGCAAAGTTAATGGAAACACCCGTCCTTCCATGTTACTTGCTACTCCCATATGGATCATCCCGAGGTCTATGTCTATGCCATGCAGCCGTGCCTGAATAAGATGTGGCTCGGGGCCATGGCCATGAGTCCATGCAAGCAACCGACTCTGTCAATTGGCTGGTAGCTGGTGCAGCAGCTCAAGATTACGGGTCTCAGCCTGGAGGTGTGGAAATGCTCCACTAAATCTTAACGGGGGCTGATGTCTCTGGAAAATCTTGGTTTCTGGAATGACCTGCCTGATGGTTCAATATCTTTGAAGGGGCTGCCCTCACAAAATCTTCAAGATGGATGTGCTCCACAAGCATGCAAGAGATGCTAATAGGCTCGAAACAAACCGCCCCAGTAAATAGGCACCTGCCCCTGAAAACCAATCTCAACCTTTATCCCCACAGCCCCAAAAGCCTGGAAAACAAAAAACGGACTCAGGAAGCCAGCAAGTCACCTCGCACACAAACCATGGATGATCCTGGAGACGTCCTTTAGATCCTCCTGTGGAGGTTGCCGCTGCACCGAGGTACTCGAATATATATTCGTGCCGAGCAAGCATCAAGCACTCTAGCATGCGCGGGACTCTTCAGCAGAAGGATGAAGGCAACAAGAGGTCTGATTGATTGTGGCACGCAAGCCTGCTTTGGTCTGCGAGTGAACGGATGGAACTCCGAAACAGCACATTCTCAAAGTCCCTGTACGACCACTGACCTTACTAGTTCTGCTGGTCCAACGTCCCGTCATGGCTAGGATTCTGGGTGTCTGGGCAAAGCCCTTCACTAGGGACATCTTCAGGAGGGGAGTGTCCATGAAGAGCACTTCATGTTCGCGTCGTAGTCATATGCAGCAAGCACATAAGAATTATGTTGCGCAACTCCCCACCTGAACTCCCTAGAGATTGTACGGCTGCCGTAAAACGCTGCTGAATAAGCGTTCCCGATGAAGTGTGGCAAGGACGCCCGGCAGAAAAACGGGGCAAAGTAAACCGGTGCATTTTGATCGTAGGTTCTCAGCGGACGGTTGCAAGCTTCTCGAATGCGATTGCCTCCCTTCAAGTAGCGGTCTACTTCCAGACATCCACTGTATGACGGGTCGCACAGAGCTGAGGAACAGAGGCTCAAGGCTACAGGATGGCGCATGTGGTCCGTCACTACGTCGTAGGTGGGGTTTTAACGGCACCTTCCGGCTGAAAGCTGCGAGGCTCGCCCGAAGCAGGACAGGTGATTGCTAATGATCACTGCCCTTCTTACCACGACGAGTACCTGATTCATGACCAGTAATGCAGCTCTGCGTACACTGCAAGACTGCACTGCAAGAGCTTAGGACCTGAAATGCCACCTCAAGATAGTCTCAAAACGTTCGCACACGGGCTGGATAGCGCTAGAGATGGGCAAGCCGTCTACACCGCAAGCCTTGGACCCTACCGACAATCTAAACGCACAGCAAGGTTCACAAAGAGCCGCTACACCTATTAGGCCTCAAGTATTGCACGCAAAAATGCAAACACTACCTCTGGGACGTGATGGTTCGAAGGCACTGCGCGCATCTAGTTTGGTCCTAATCGTGGAATGTCCAATGCTTGGTCACAACTACCCCGTGATGCAGGCGACGCGTGGCCAGTCATGCAAAAAATCTCTATTTCAGCGTGCGGTTCTCTCGCATGGCCTTGTTGAGTTAAGACCGGAACCCCAAGAGGTTTCCTCACAGCGTGGCTTCACATTCGGTCCTGGGTTCGCATGCACATATGAGAACCTTGCACCAGACTACGCACAAGCTTTGTTTGAGTAGCGCTTTGCAGTTGTAGGTTTGGGCATTAGGACGCTAGTTGAGGAAGATGACATTCTGCATCCTTTCGTGAACGCATGGGGTTGCTCTTAGCCTTACAACCCCAACAAGCCTGTCCCATGAATCAACGGGCAACATCCGAAGGCGCTGTACCCATGATCTTGCGGTAATGCAAAATCCTGCTGCGAAAAGCAGACCTCAAGCCTAGAACTTACCACAGGTCAAACCCCACACGAGCCCTACATCCAAACATGTGAAATCTACAAGGCATGCAGAAAGCCCCACACCCTTAGGAGCTGACTTCAGCTCATGTTGGAGAATGGGCCAGACTTTAAATCCCAAGGCCTCAGGCGCGTGGGATTTTGAATTTTGTGGCGGGCCCTTCATCACAGCTCTCTCGCTCCTTTGGGCCCTTACACCTTGGAGTGCCTGTGCCCCGATTGAAGTCAGCTCCTCACAAATCATGCTGCGGAGTTGAGACGGGTCAGCTGCTCCCGTAAGATTCCTTTGTGCAACTCAGGTTTAAGATGGTTTAAGGTCAAGGGGCTTGGCATGTCCTGGACAGGATGTTTGAAGTGGCATGTTCTGCGTTGAAGGCTGCAGTCTTCTGGATTAAGTCTTCGGATTCCGGCTGCCCAAACAATGCATGATGCGTTTACCCTATGTAAGTCCCCAGGTGCCGGATGCAACTCTCGTCCGGGCTGTTGCTTATACAGTGGAATGGGAAGTAGATTTCTGGGTTTGCATGCAACTAGTTACTGGACAGCGCAGGGCCTGCCAAGACCCTGTTGGATTCCTCCCCTCGCTGTTCTAGCACACAGGTGGAACTCAACTTTGCCCGAATGTCGGCATGTCGGAGAAAATTGTAGTTAGTAGCCTGTTTCGCAAGAAATGAGTGTGGGACATGGAGCAGGGCTTGATGTCTCTGAACGTAAATCCTACTTCTTACACGGAAGCCAACCCAGACATCCCACTTTCGTGTGTCTTCAAAGCTTACCAGAGCCCGTTCAAGGTTCTGCCTCACGAGCTTACACGTGCACGAGATGCACAGCTTGTCATAGCACAAGTCTATGAGCATACTTAAAAAGTCAAATCTTCCGAGCTACTGGCCTTGACAGCCCATCTAGCTTCAGCCGCTCCATACAACAATCCGCTGAGCTCAGGTCAAAGTTGCTCCAGACCCTTGATTACAATCCGGGATTCGGAATCGTGGTCTGAACATGTACAGATCCCGCCTTGATCCTTGACGTCGGGCTCTGGGTAGGGTTTGTTCTGTACCAGAATAGCAGACAAAATGAGGCCCGCGGCCAAAGGACTGAGCAAAAAACGTGAGAATTTCTCTGGGGTGAAGCCACCCTTGGTCGGACCTTGAGTGCTTGATCTCGTTTGGTGTAAGGATGACAACTTTGGGAAGTTGCTTTGCACAAGGGAGACTGCATTGGAGCTTACTTCGCGGGCCTCATGTTGAAGTTGCGCTTTCTGCGATGTGCGGTCAAAACTGAAAGGCTTCTCAGATGCGCGGCTCAGGCCCAGAATGGTGCATAAGACGGACTTTCCTACACCCATCAAACAGTGCTAGCTTCTTGCCACGAATCATAGAATCGCCCAGCTACTGGCTGTAAAGGCACAAGAAAAGAAGACTCAACGAAGAATCGGAAACAGCTTTTTTTGTCACCGCCGTGTGCGCTGTCTTGCGCGCATTGGCGCC
>CAJNIZ010004669.1:84290-96710 GCA_905231905.1 Symbiodinium pilosum | reverse complement strand
ACAACCCTTGCACATGCACGTGCAGCTTGCAGCCAAGCGCCTATCGGAAACAGCTATGCTTCTCCTTTTGGTGTCTGCATTTTAAGCCGCAGGTTATTTTGGCATTATTGCAAAGGAAGAACAAGTCTGATACATATCTGTGCCGGCTGTAGCACCAGCCTTACATCTCCATTCTCTCGCCTTGACGTCAGCAGCAGAGTTCTATGCAGCAACAGCTTCCTATACTGGGCGCGAACAAGAATTGGAGAGTTTGGGGTGAGGAAACATCTCCAGGTCATTTCTGTGGCGTTCCTGCTTTCGGAAAACAGTACGATTTCCCAGCACGGAGAACTACACATCGTAAGCGGCTGGTAGGTTGCTGGGGTCAGAGTTTGGCCAGTAAGGCCCTGCGGTGTAGGAGTCAAGTCTCCAAATCCCAGTGGGCTGTTCAGCTTGGTCCTAGTCCTAGTTGTTGCTATGCTCATAGTCGCGAGAAATATGCAGCACTCTGGCCAGTCGCGAGCTCTGAGAGCCCAAACCGACTAACAGGAACAAAAGGCTGCCTTCAGAAGGGTAGCGGCTGAAGGGCGGTCATCCCTTGAGGATGCCAAGCACAGCCTTGGCTCACAGCGCGAGTCAAACTGAAATACCATGCATGGCTGCTCTTAGCTCATACGCGCCACCTCTCCAACTAATTCCAGCTCACAATCAGCCTACTTGCGACCTCACAGGAAGAGTACAGGTCCGTATTCCCAAAGGCTTTGCATCTGATCAGGCCTACAAGCCAAACGTCCGCATCATAATCCAGGACATTTCCATGTTTTCCCACAGATCCGACCCATCTGCCACTGGATCACGGGTCTCACTCGCAAACAAAAGTAGTACATTTGAGTTTGGCGGTGCTTTCTTGCGTGCTTGCCCTAACTAACAACCTGCATCCTACTATGTCTGAAGGCCTGTAAAAACTGCATGACTTAGAGAACTCGGCACTTGAGACACGAAGGCCATGAATTGGTGCCACGAACTGGTGATTCTGGTGATTGAACTGCGCTGAGAGGCAAAAGGGCGGCTTTGCACTCCAAACTCACATGCTCCCACTGCGCACCTGGCAAACTGAACGCTTAGAGTTTGGGGCAGGCTGCAGCTGGGAGTGCGAGGAGTTTGGGGCTGGGGGCACCAAAGCTTGGGTTCGCACTTGCCTGAAAGTCTTGCAAGGCAAAAGTTTGCACTTCAAGAGTTGAGGTCCGACTCGTTCCTTTACGGGAGAAGTGTATGCAATGCTTAGTTCGACAATTCACTGCGTGACAAGGCATTGTGCGCTTACGCTTTGGATGCCTGAAGAAACGTCAGAACGCTGCGGGCTCATCATCTACGCAAACAGCAACAGAAGCCATGCTGAACATGATCCGCTCCTAGTCTTAGTTTGCTGCTGAGCCAGCAGTTTGCAAGCTCTCCTTGGCTAGCTACAAGCCCATTAATTAGCAGCATATGGATTAATCTTCGAGCGTCCGGTGAAAGCTTGAGCCTCTTACCGAACAGACCCTGAATCCGGGAGCCATGTCCCCAAAACAATGCATCAGTTTCTGCCTGTAAACACAACGGGTTGACGACGCACAGCATCAGCGAACGCGCGAGTGGAAGAGAAGCTCATCATCTGAGCAGTCTCACAAATCACGGATGCCCTAGCTATCCCTTATGGAGCGAAATGTCCTAGACCAGGCGTGCAGGCTTCAAAGGTGGTGGCTCCAGTACCTTGAACAAAAGCCATAACAAACCCACCGTGAGTTCTCAACAAACATGCTGTAATCTGTTTTTGAAAACGCGGCCAGAGCCGTATCAGGCCGCGAAGCAACAGCAAGAAAAAATGAGAAGGCATTCTCACTCAAAAGCAGCTAAATCTTGGGGCCGCAACCCAAAGCACTTAGGACCGGAGAGCCTAATGCGCAGCAAGTTTGCACAACTAGATTGAAGTGTGCTCTCAGTCCGTTCTCGGGCACGGCTGCGATACTCTGAAATCAGCTTGATTGACCTATGACTCGACGGATCTGCGTCGGGAAGTTCTCGTAGCATTGGCCAGCTAATAGTGCCGGTGAACAAGCGTTGTCAAGGTCCAGTGGATTTCAAGCTAATGGATGGGTGTGAAGGCATGAAGCGTCGGGGCCGTGGCCCACCTTTGCGAGTGCATCCACTTCAAACAGGGCATTGCTCGAACTGTTATTGCATGATGCATGTGGCAATGCCAAAAGCTTGCACACACTTCCTCTCAATAAAGTCACGCCCGTGATGAACTGGGAAAGTGGAATGCAACGACCAAAGAGCTACGGGCATCTCTCAACTCAAAATGCAATCAAGCCACCCGCCTAGGCAGGTCTCCGGCAAGCATGAAGTAGAGACAAAGACCGGCTCCCCAAATGTCATTCTTCTCGTCGGGCGTGTTCTGTCAAGGCCAAGAGAATTAGCACTAAGCCCAGAAATGTGCCCAACACAAGCTGGTGTTTGCTGCGACAGGTCTTGCCATTTTCTGTGACTATAGGGGAAAGTCCAGGGAGGTAGCGCCGTGTCTAGCATTAAGCAATGCTGGAAGATGGTGAGCATTGAAGATCAAAGCTTTGGCGCACAGAAATTGACCTCTGCACCAAATTTCCCCAGAGGCGCCCTAACACTGGCAGCCCTTAGTATAGCTTGAGAAGACCAGAAGAGACACAAGACATCTTGAGGAATCACCGTGTTGCAACGAAGCGCAACATTGGGTGAGGTGGGAGTCATGGCCAGGTGCGCTTAGGTAACTTCACGACATCAAAAAGAACAGGCTAGTAACTAGGCCAATGGCATGTGTATGCACGGGAATGCTCATTTTTTCAGGCTGCTAGTAGCATTCTCCAGGAATCCGGAAAATCTGTATTACAGTGGCTAGCAGAGAAAGAGAGCAAACTGCTGCACCGGGCCTCTGACATGATGATGTCAAAAGATATTCGCGCGAAGATCACGGTGATACTCGTGACAGTGACTGCAAGACGTCCCACCCTCCCACGAACTGAATGGGTCTTGACCCTAAAGTCTCCTATATGACGATCGATGGCAACACTTCAGGCGGTTCACTGAAAAGGCGTCACCGTGGGCACCCTTGCTCTCTTCACTGATTCACCCGCTGCGCTGCCAGCCTCCCAGTCAAGCACTTCGGGCGCCGACCATTCCCAAGTCCCAGTCATTGTCAAGGACCCTCCTGCAAAGCGGATAGACTGCATGGCGGTCGCGGGTGTGGTGCCCGAGGATTTGGGAGGTAGGTACCGGAAGACTTTGAGATCCTCTGCTGGGGGCTTCAGTCGCTTTGGGCTGGAGAGGTGCGACAGCTCTCTGACCTGAGGACGCAGAGCGAGCAGCGCTGAAATCTGTCAGGTGCAGCTCTGCGAGATCTGCGGAGACCAGTACATTGTCCTCCAGTGGGTGGCTCAGGACTTGGGATGTGGCGGTAAGGGCGAATGGTTAATAGAAGACTAGAGCCGAGGGGAAGTTGTTTGTGATACGTTGGATATGTGCAAGGCTTCTGCGTGCCAGTATGTCCGACAAAGACAAAAACCGACTTTCACTCAAGCCCAAAGCTAGCCGTGGAAACGCGAGAAGTAAGAATGCTTGAGCTGCTAGCCAAACAAAGTCTGAAAGCAGCATCAAATTCACACCCACAAGGCCCAAGCATGATGCTACCGTCGTTTAACCCAGCAACAGCCACTTGCTGACGTAGCAGCACTCTTCAGGTCTCGGTGGGCAACCTGCCGTTGGTGCAGGTAGTCCTTATGATTTCAACAGTTTGAATGAAGACGCCACCAATCCTTCCGGCAGTCTGGTGCACCTTGGAACACACAGAACTAGAACTTGACGTTACGAGTACAAAGGCAAGCGGCAACCGCCGAGATGAGTTTCTTGAAGAGCAACTTTGCTTTCTGCTCCTTGAGGCTTCACAGCTGTGCAGACGTTGAGGCGATGCGTTCAAAGGTCTGGTAGCGTTTGTCGGTTGAGAGCACTGAGAGCTTGGGTCTGGAGCTGCCCAATGTTGTGCTTATCAAGGCTGGGCTTCAAACAGTCGATTCTGGCTCACAGTTGCAGACTAGCCCTTGTAGGGCATCAAATTCCAGATGGGCTTCCAATTACGGGATGAACGAGTCTGTCAGCAAACTCTCACAGAACCCATTACCCCGCCATTGTAAGGCACCTGTCAGGGAGCTGGGAAGTGGTCGCCGTTTCTCGTTTTTGGTGTCCATGGACTTATCGGCCGACGCGGAACTGTCTGCACGGAATTCCTGTAGAAATGTAATCATACCTTCAGCCGCATTGACACCTTGCACGTAGCTCTATAGGTAATGGCGGTGTTTCTCCACCGCGTGTATCCTTCAAGGCTCGAACTGGCACGTTTTCAATTTTGCTGAACGCGAAACCTTTGACATGTACATACCAGGTTCAAGGCCAGCGCCACCTCTGATCTCTTGAAAACAAGAAGCGCCTTTCGCGCATAGTTGTACCAAACTGTAAGGTCCATCCCTTTAAAGTCTCAGGAAAGCACACCAGGGCACAGTCTGCCAAAGTTGAGGCTAGCCAAGCATGCAGTACACACGATTACACATATATGCGTCCGAAAAAATCTTGACCTCGAACGTGTGTGGTTCTTGAAGTTCATGCATGTGGAGAAACGTTCCTGCCAAAAACACAATTTGCAAGTAAGCCTCGGGTAGGCACGAGCCTTCTGCATCTTGGACGATTTTCGTGAGCGACCCACCTGGGTGATAGCTCAGCACCACCACTGCCGAACCAGCAGCGCAGAAGAACTCCAGGCCTCCCAAACAGACCGGGAGATGCCAAACTTACTGATCCACGATGACTTCCTTAAGTTTAGCCCAACACGCTCCAAACATTTAACTAACAGCAGCTGCATGGCAGAAGCTTCTGAAGACGGTCCCCAAGGATACCCTGGCTGATGCATGAATAGTCGGTAACTTCCAACGCCAGAATAGTATTAAAAATTCTCTTGTGGCCTGAGGAAGTTAGCAGGTACTTGCAAAGCAGGTGCTGCCCTTCAAAGATAGCTGGGAGCAGGTGACTCTCCCCTTGCTGCCGACAGGGAGTAGCGATGTGTGCCAGCCAAGCAATCTCAAGCTCCAACGAACACGACTCTCATCGCTTCGCACATGCAGGCAAAGCCTGAAATTCCACTGAGCAATGCGAATACGTCCACCAAATGCATGTTGTTCATGTCAAACTCGTCGAGGGATACCCACAAGGTGATTGCTTTCGTGGTCCCCAAGGTTTTCTGAATCACAATCCGTACTTGACACACTGAAGCCTAACTGAGCTCGATTTAGCCGAGATGATCTACAGGCAATTGGCTGCATATAATCCTGAACCCGCACATTTCTTCCTGATCTAGCATGCTAGCACCAGTTCGAAGATTTCGCAGGAGGTCACTACCTCTGTTCTCATTGCCCCTGCAATCCAAAATGCTTCACAAGCCTTGACGCTTGCTTCACGTCGCAGTGCGCTTGAATAATCCAAACTCCAAACGACCCGCCAACCAAATGGGGCATCTGAAGCATCCAAAATGACAGAGCGTGCCGAAATAGCAAGGCCTGAGACTATGTTGGGGTGTTGCAAGCCGCGGAGGACCTCAAACTCCTGCGGCAGGCGGCAGGAAGTGAGTTCACGCAAATTCCAGCTTTGGAGTCATCACAAAACCAGAGCTGTGACTACATTGCACGCCGATGCAAATCAAGTCGAGCAAAGTGCAGGGCCAATGTTGTAGGGTCAAAACTTGTTGTCTTTCATGGACATCAGACCAATTTAGCCTAACCCCACACTGCTCGCACTGATTGCCAAGGCCATTCTGCCTGAAACCCCCGACACTCTGGGTCAAGCACGCCGCTTTGCATCCCATACCCTTGACCCGTCAACGGTAAATTCGCGGAACCCCACCTGTCGCCGGCAGTTCAGCATGTCTTGGTCGATGGCTTCCATGATCTTCAAAGCCACTACCTCCACCAAGTCTGCTGTGGGCTGTTAAGATTCAGCATGGGGCCATCGCATCAGCACCTCTCTGAACTCCAGCAGCAAGGTCTCATGCGAAGTGTTCAGTCGTACGACGCGCTGGGTTGCCATCCCCGGACTATCTTGAAACGCCGGCAGGCGGTGCTCTGCATGGGGTCCCAACAGAAGCTTCAAGGTTCTGGGCGTTGGATACCACACAAGAAGTCAAACGCAGATCCCTCAACTTCATTTAGATCCAAGCCTCAGTTACATCCCATTACCTTCAAACCCACACCCTGAACCGACCCGGGAGGTCAAAGCGGCTCTTGCCTGATTGTCAGATCTCCTGTTGGCGCGGTACACCTTCCAAGACTTCCCGGTCTTTAGCAGTTTTCGGGATAAGCCTGCAAAGAGCCCTGCCTTATCCAGGGATAGTGCAAGGGGCTTCATGGCATGGAAGACCCTGTATGTTGGATCCTCTATGCGGGATGCGTAGGCAGCCACTTGCCACTGGTAGCCAGTGGTGAAGCACTGCCGGTATCAACACAACCTGTAGGGTAAGCAGAAGTGAAGAGAAGAAATTACTTGGTGGGCTGTGGTGGCCATTCACCAATCAACAAATGCATTGATAAGACCAAACTCAAGCAATCAGAGTGTCTGAACAGTAGAACCCCTGCTGCTGCTCACACGATGAAAAGCTGACGGAGGCAAAATGTCGGGCAGTCGCCATTGCCATTTGACAGCTTTATAACTCTCCTCTGCAGTCGCCAAGACACTAACTAAGCAATCAAAAGTTCCCAACCTCTGAAGCATCCTAAAGACAAGGACACAATTCTGCATTGTCGGAAAGCTTTCATTGCAATATCCCGTGGCAGTGCAGGGTCTGAAAGACATTCGAAGTCGAGAATTCTCATAAGGCTGGCCTTCCCACTGGAACCACGTCCGATCAACTGGAGAGCAGAAAAATTCCTGACAGAGTGCATGGTTTTTGGTAATTAGTACGATTGTTGCTACTAATACTACTGTACTATTGTTGATACGTTTTTTTTACCATCATTTTATCCTACTGCTATAGTTGTTATTTCTGCGGTGGCACCATAGTGATGGAAGACAAGAACCGAACTGCCCACTGGAAGAAACAATTGCTAATCACAAAGCATGGCTGCCATGAGGTGACGCTGTCTGGAGCTGAAATTTCAGAGTTTCACTTTTTAAGGCTGTAGGATTTTCTCGTAGTAACTGCCGCAGCGATAAAGTTCTGCACTCACCTGCCCCCACAAGCGAGCGAGCCCTCATTGGGTTCAGAGATCTCTGGGTTTGGGCTGTTCAAGAGAGGAGCGCTGAAAGAAAGAGTGGAACCTGACCTGATGAATTTGACAAGAAGCTACAGCTTTAGCCTGGCACATGTGCGGGCCCAAAGCTTCTTGGGTACATGGTTCAGAGGGTCAGATTCATGATGACATCCGGTTTGAGCACCGGCTCGCCGGTGCAGTAAATGTCACGACGTCAACAGCAGGTGCAAAGGCCAACGACAACAAACACGCATCTGCAAAAACCTCCGGAAACTCACATAAAGGCAAAGGGTTCAAAATGAGGCCTCAAGCTTCCCAAGCGGGTAGCTCTGATGTACTAATGATGGAAGATCCAAGCCGAGGTTGCATAGTTGGACGGTAAACATCCACTGTTAATACCTACGGCCCTGGACTTCTCACGAACGGTAAAACTTTCTAATTCACAGATTTGCAAAGACCTTCTACTGCACTTTAATCGAAGACAGGTGTACAGCAGTAGGCCTTGATGCAATTCTTTTGAACTCCAGAAAACAAGCAGGATCCCAAGTTGAGGAAGCTTCCCCGCAGCTTCACAGCCAGGACTCTGCATCTCATCAGCATAGGTGCAGTTCTCGGGCGTTTCCTTATGGCAGGTCCTTGGCACTTCCAGGAATTCAGTTAGTGTTTGGAACACTGTCAAATGAGCTGTTGACCTGCAAGCTTTGAACCAAGAAGTTGTGTCTGAAGGACCTCTGTGGCATAGAGAACCGTCAGCTTCATGGCTATAGACCCAGCAATGGCATGCCTTGCAGTTGCTGCGTCTCTTGGTTTGTTGAGTCTACTCAAGCATTGGCCTCTGGGAGCAGGCACAGTAGTGCCTGCGTGACCAGTGATTAGCAGCTCCAACAAGAAACCTGCTGTTTCCAAAACTTCGCTGCGATAACAGTTGTACCCTTTTCGTGCTAGTGATGCCCCCCAAGAGCGGAGAACTGCTATTGTTCAGTGAAGCGGCAATGGAGGACATGTCATCCTTAGTCAGTCCAAGGTGAGTGCAACATCAAGATGCTTCAGGCATCAGGTGCGGGATTTGAAGTCTGTGGAAGTGGATCTTTCCTGTCTTGATTTCCACTCTCGCGAAAGACACCATGCACCCAAGGTCCAAAACCTTTTATACATCAAACCCCTTCCCCCAGGACAGGGCATAAGCATAAGCTTCCGTACTTGGAACCCAGGACTCCACTCATGAGGCCGGCTGATGACCGCTGCACACTCTGGCATGTGGGATGTGGTGCTCTGTGGAGAAGCACGGAGCACTGGAGCGCAGCAACTACTTCTTGCCGAGTTTCAGCCCTGGAACCCTTAAAGGGTCTGGAAACCCCTAAAAGAAAATCATCAAAAAATGCGCCAGGAGTTTATCACCAGAAGAACCAAAGAATCTCCCCACCGAGGAGCCCCCTTCTCCTTTGCCATAGGCCGGGCTGCGCACAGATCATGGCTACAATTCCAGCCGCTCCGTGCTGGAGGTTTCTTCGGATTATGTCCCCAACAATACTAGGAACTCATATGGACGAATTGCTGGCAAGTGATGGTGCTGACATGGCGAGATTGATGCGCACTGCATGTCTTAGCAACACAAACTACGTCCAGCAGCAATGCCCGCCTACTGTACCTGTGCCTTCATGACATCCTGTCCTGAAGTGGCTATGGAATCGCGGATGGTTCAGCAACTGCACTTCCAAAGCGATTTCCGACCCGCGAAGACGCTCAGATCACCCAGATCACCCAACCCGAGACCCCGTGCGCTGCACCAATGTATCCATCTACACGAGCCACAAGAAATCAGCTTCTAAGATCCTGGCAGGGACGCCTCATAAACGTTCAGAGAACTGTCGGTGGTGAAGCCTCCTTTCCAAAGATTCGCAGTTGGGACACATTTCGCTAAGTGGATGCAAGGTATACTTGTAGCACCAATTTTTTGGGGCTAAGGCACCCTGCACTGCCCCATGCAACATGCACAAAGCTGTCGGTGCGTCACCTGAGCCATTCCTGAACTTGAGTGGTGATTTTCTGGGTGGGATCGAATAGGATTCGGTTTAGCACCGCAACCGAAAGGCAAACATCATCTGGCTCTACATCAAGGACGTTCGGATTCCCAACTAAAACGCTACTGACTTGGAGGCTTAAAGCCAGGTACAAACAGGTTATGAGCACCTCAAACATTGAGATTTCTCGTACGTTCACCAGTCAAATACCTCCAAATAGCCTGGCAGACAATCTGTTTGCAGCTGCTTGTTTGGATGAAGGTAAACAAGATCCAACATCATTCCTAAGGACTCCTACCTCAGGTTAGCAAAGGATGACGGAATGCATTCGTGTCGTAACCCTGATCTTTTTTCTTTTCCATTCCTTTATTCTACTAGCGGGCAATAACTTTTGGCTTCTCTGCTAACTCCCGAGGCCCACGCAGTTTATGCCCTCAATCCGGCGCTCATCCTTTCTCTCGGCGGTTTCTACCTCGGCCAGATATGATGAGTATCGTTTTTAAACGGGCATTCAAGTCCATGAAGCTGATAGTTGAGCATCTTCTTCAAACTTCACTACTCAACGTGAAAGCCTTTTCGCACGCAAACATGTTGTGTGAGGGTTTGATGCACGCTCTTGTGCCAGGCCGCAACCAAAACAAGATTATGGCTGAGGACAAGCCTGGAAGCCTGCAGGCGTGGTCAGCACATGAAGGACAAGGCTTTCTTGAAGGCCCTTCGAGACCCGTAATCTATGCATTGAGAGTATCACTACTTACGGCTTGGAAGGTCATGGTTCTCGCGGCATGCTTGTGGTCCCGAGGGGTCCCCGTCTGAACGCCCAGTAAAGATCCTCAATATGCATCACGCACGCCTGGGACTGTCGAGTCCTTCCTAGCCCGCTACAAATACCACGAAACTTGGGAAATCGTGGCCAGACCCGGATTGTAGCAGGGTATCTGAACATATGCAAAAGCTGTCTGCGAGAAAGACTGTTCAAGTATGCAGGAGACTCTTATCCATTTCTGTTTGTGATTTGTCAGTACCCTCCCACCAGATGGAGAGCGCCAGACGGCTTCTGATTTCCTTCGTAGAAATATCTGGCAGCCGACCATGCAAAACTATACACACGCGCTGAGTTACACACGTGTGCGTTGACTGCACTGCAATGTTGAAACATACTTTGTATCATCAGGAACGCACACCTTGCATGCTGGACTTCCAGCGGGGAATCCTTGTCCTTAAAATACAAAAAATCTCCTGGCAAACCCTGGATGGTTCTGCGACGGCTACTCTTATAAATGTTGCTGGTAGTATACGCTTACAATTATGCAATTCATTAGCGTGCCTGCAAGGCGCAAACTCCCGTTGAGAGCTTTGCGTCATGACCGCACGCAATACAAAGCTGCCAGGGCTGAGAAGGCTTAATGCCGCTGAGCACAAGTGGTATGTTCTGCCGATTATCAAATCGGAGTTCTGAGTTTTCTACCATAGTGGGGAAGAGCACATGCCGCATGACTATCACTTGTGCTGCTGGCATCGACGCTTTACTTGTGACGAAGCGGAACCTTGGCGCTCGTTGCTGGGCTTTCCCAAGCCTCTAAATAGCCGATGAGAATCCGGCGGGCGTACTCAGAACGGCTGGCCAAGTCCTGTAGCTCATCTTGGACATTTTCAAGATCTCCACGGGAGCGATGGAGGGCAAGGTGTATCTGATTCTTCCACCAAATGCGATCGGGCCGGGGTGGCCGAACACAATCCTCTTGCAAGCTGGGTCCATGTCCTCAGCTAGTGCTGTGGCCCTTTGAAGTTTAGAAGGGCAATTCGCCATCGCTTACTACAAAAACGTGGAAACAGTTTTTTCATGAATAGGCCGTGGTGCTGTGGCAGAAACGACAGCTATCTCCACGGCGGCATCCATGTCTTGAAGTCGCTAGGACGCATGGGTTGCAGTCATGGTCTGTGTCTTCAGCTGCACCCGTTGATCCTGAACCGGGATGATCAGCCGTGTAGCCACTGGGTGGCAGGGCACAGCTTGCGCAAGAGCATGGTCGACTGGAAGCCCCGGGAAGTGGACACTGAGAGGTGGGTGGCACTGCACTTGCTAGCAGTGCTTCGGATGTTGGCTGCCGCGTTGCCTGCATAGTCTGCAGTGCTGGTTGTAGCATAAGTTCTGCTCCGAAGTGCTTCACTAGTGATTGCTTTGCTGCAGCTTGTGCCAGGGTGGTTTGAATTGAAGCCTGTGCTGCTGGCGGCTGCAGCACTCCAAACTGCATCGGGACGGCCTCGGTTGCAGTTTGAAGGGGATCAGCTTGCGGTGCAGCTTGCAATCCAGGTATCTGGTGCATGTTTACCTGCACGGGGACTGCCGGACTGGCTTGGATCGGAATCTCACATGGCAGCATCCTTTCGAGGTGAATGGTGACCGCTTTGGGCACGCTTTGGAATGGCATTCCTTGCCATGCTGCAGCCTCCGCAGCCTCCTTGGTAGGCTGTCGTTCGGCTTGCAGCAATGGAGGTTTCCACACTTCCTGAGCTTGGGATCGACCCAATCTCTTTTCATGGGCCTGACGAATCAGGCTATGCACCCTCTGCAGCGTGATCTCCGCTGGCTCTGCCAGACCTTCTTCTTCCTCATCTGTCACATAGCCATGCATGTCGGGCTAATTGTTGACATACCGTTCACCAAGTCTGAGACTTGAGCCAGGTCGCGAAAGTGCCACTCTGCCCAAGCAAAAAGTGCTGTATGCATGCAGGAGCTCAAGGCATAATGTGCATGTGAGCATGGCGGGCTGGGTCTACATCTGGACACAAAGGGGAACCCTACATGAGGAGGACATAAAGAATATCGGAAGACAGCTTGCAGCTTGGAGCTGGTCAATTCTTTTTCCTTGGAAAGGTGTCTTTACTTGCCTGACCCACCACCCACGAGTTTTTGGCATTCAGGTGAAATCATAAATTATTTACTTCGAGCATCCCCACCCTAAAGCCGTTATTGCACAAGAAGTGTAATGTGTCCCTGCCCCCCCCCAATTGTCTTCCTTGCAGCACTGCAGATGCGCTGCAAGAATATTGATACTCTGTCGTTGGGCACTCCAGGGACACTCTGCGGTTGGGCACCGCAGGGATACTTTCGGTTG